>JANQAP020000533.1:1311013-1324999 GCA_026874005.2 Erythroxylum coriaceum
CTCAATCTCACTAAACAATATTTCTAATTTAACTTAATTCAAACAAATTTACCTTATACATAAAGTAGACAAAAAAAAAGTGTTAAAACCTAATTAAATATATCTACAAATGCATATAATCGACCACTATAAGTTATTAAAATATGAGTACTCAAATAAGACAAAGAATACTCCTCCTATCCTTTGTTTTGATACTTATAGCCATTCTTTCAACATATACAATCAAATACGCCAACTTCATTATATACTTTATTAACTTTACCCTATTAATTCATTCATTAACTACATCTCTTCAACACTCGCAATAATCACGTAAACTATAAATCACAATCAGCACAAATTCCACAACTCCAATTCAATATCCTTATAATTCTATAATAGTAGTACATAATCAACAATTCCTGCTCATTAAAGAGAGTAACCTATTTGGATGACATAGAATTAAAATTAGGTGCCCAATATCTCCTTAAACTCCTTTACACATAAAATCCAAAATATACATTAAAAATGCAGCAACCTACGTAGCAACCAAAAAATGCCGTAACCTAAAATTCACTAACCTAAAAATGCACCAACCATAAAATGCAGCAAAACAAAAATGCAAGCCATTAACGTTATTCTCTTCAACAAGTTCAAATAAGAGGTTCAAATCACAAACAAATATTCAAATTAAATCAACTAAACAAAAGCCTAGTAAATAAGAAAATTGACTTACCTCAATCGACACGTAGAAGAAGAAGTCACTGAAGCACGTGCAGGAAGAAGATGACGTGGGTGAGTGACGGCGATGGGTGATGGCGACGAGAAACGGACGAGCGACTGCGAGGAGGGGAGAAGCTGAGACGTGCGACGGCGAGGAAGGAGAAAAAACAAAGAAAATGAGGGGGAATTCGGTTCAGGGTGAGTTTAACCCCGAACCGAAATGACATCATTTGGCGTCGTTTAGGTTCGGGGTTAAACTCACCCCGATTTTTAAAATGACTAATATGAATTTACCGACGGAAAACATTTATGTCAGTAAAAACTGACGTTGACTTTATTTCCGCGCAATTTTAACGACGGCTAGCTTATACCGTCGGTAAATTCCGACGCTAGGTTATTGCGAGAAGCTTTCCCGCCTAATTTACCGACGAAAATTACGTTTCCGTCCTTATATTCAGACGGAAATTTTGCCAGGATGTTTACCCTCCACTTTACCGACGAAAATTTTATCCGTCGCAAAATGCAAATTTTCACGACAGTTTTAACAAATATTAGTTTTCCGTCGCTAAATAGAAACGGTTTGTTTTCCGTCAGTAAATTTCCGTCACTAATTAATATTTTTCTTGTAGTGAAAGGAACAAGCATCTGGAATATTAAAGCTAGTCCTTTAACTTCTTAGACACTCAACCAAATCTTGAAGATCGCAAAGCTGGTTCACTTGTTCATCAAACATAAGATTCAAGATGGATGTAACACCTCGTTCTGGTTTGATAGTTGACACATTAGGGAACCCCTTTACAAATCAGTTTAATTTCAATCCCTGAAATCAATCATCATCAGAAACAACTTCTGGCATTAGCCCTTTCACTCTTTAAGAGGGATGAACGAAATCTGAAACAATGTCCCCGTACTCCCCTAACTCTTCCTTACATTATAAAGTGAAACTTTGCTATAAACTTATATTGGGATGCTGCTATTTGTTCTTCTCACTCCTCATCCTCTGGCCTGCAATTTGTCAAAGACTTGGAACCAAAAACGTAATTATTTTTTCAAAGCTGCATTTGGGGCACTAATTAATCACATCTATGGCGTGAAAGGAACAGTCGAATCTCTGGGTCTGACTTTAATGGATACTGAAACCAACCTCCAACTAAAATTAGAACTAAAGCCATTCCTAGTAACCTACAACCTCAGCTATCTCCTTCCAGGTTAGTTTAATGTCAGTATAAAAAGTAAAAAAGAATCAAAGTCAAACTAAATTAAAAGTTTTTTAATAAATATTTTAAAGATACTTAAGAAATTATCTAAAAGATAAAGCACCTAAAGATATAGTTGCAATAGTTTTATTATTATTATTGTTACTACTACTGCTGCTCTGCTACTTTTATTTTTGTTCTTCTTATTATTATTATTTTCATTTTTATTTATTTTATTTTATTTATTTATTTATTATCTCTTTTTTTCTTTTATTAATTGAAATTAATACTAAGTTCAATAGACCAATATAACAAAAAACTGGTCCTCATCAACAGTAAATTTAGTAATTGATACTATAAGAAAAATTATTCAATAACTATTTATTAATAGTAAAATTCAAACAATCTTTTTTATACATTCAAAATATAATAAATTATTCATCTTACTTATTAATATTATTAAATAAAAATAAAAAGTGATGAAATGTTTGATTTAATGTTATATACAATTAGTAAACATATTATTTTCTATTAAATATGATAAATAATATTAATTAGTTATTAATAACATACGTTAAAGCTATATATATATATATTAAATATTTATGATAAAACTGTAAAATAACAAGAATTTCATAAATTTATTTATAATAATAAAAGATCAATAAGATTATGATTACTTACTTATAAAATAAAATACAAATAATAATTAATTATATTTTTATTAGTATTAATATTATTACATATAAATAAAATTTTAATGAAAGAGTAAATTCATTCCTTATTTAGATTGAATAATTCAACTAGATGGTTATATGAATAAAAGAAAATAACTTCTAAACGTGCAATAAAAATTGGAGACTATTAATAAAATATGATAAGATAATATAGAAATATGTTTATAGTTTTCTATATGGACTGTCAAAAACGACGAGGAGGTAGGATGAATATAGTATGTTAATTCTCAATCACTTATTCTAACAATAAAAGTTAATGACAAAACTTAATTAAAAGAGTAACATTTCACTTTTTCACAAGATTTAAGGACTGCTTGAAAAAATCCAAATATAAAAGTATGGAGAAAAAATAGTATTCCGTATATTGAATAATGTACATGTATAGATCTTATTGGCAGTACAAAATGCTAAAAAAGGAAAAAATCATATAGCAAATTTTCCTATTTTATGGAGTTGACTAAGCCTATAATTTATGTATAAATTACAACTCATCAATCCCTAAGAATCTGCCATGATTTCTAAGTATCATCAGTAGATCTTTTCTACACTTTCCCTCAAGCTGGTCTAAAAATGTCTTCCATAACCAGCTTGCAAATCAACTTTTCAAATTGTTTCTTAGGCAATCCTTTTGTAAGAACATTTGCAGCCTATTCTCCAGTAGATATATATGTCATACAAATCTGTCCATTCTCTATCTTTTCTTTAATGAAGTGCTTATCTACCTCAACATGCTTGGTTCTTTCAAAGAGAACAGGATTATGAGCTATTGAGATTGTAGCTTTATTATCGCAGTACACCTTTATGGGAGAAGCATTTATGACCTTCAATTCAGCTAAGATCCTTTTAATCCATAACACTTTACAAATTTCATGAGCAACTGATCTAAATTTGGCTTCAGTACTGCTTCTTGCCACCACATTATACTTTTTGCTTTACCAAGTAACAAGATTACCTCCAACAAAAGTACAATATCCAGATGTTGACCTTCTATCAATTGTACTTCCAGCCCAATCTGCATCTGTGCATACTTCAATTTGTAAGTGACCATGCATTCAAATAGTAAGCCCTTCCCTGGTGCACTCTTTAAATATCTTAGGGTTTTGTACACGACCTCAAAGTGTTCTGGACCTAGAGAGTGCATAAATTGGCTTACCATACTCACTACAGAGGCTATGTCTAAACATGTATGCGACAAATAAATCATTCTACCAACTAATCTTTAAAATTGTTCTTTATTTTTCACATCTTCTAGTTTGGCGTGTTGAAGTTTCATATTAAGTTCAATGGGTGTTTCGGCTGCCCTACATCTGATTAGACATGTGTCTTTAAAAAGATTTAGTACATACTTCCTTTGAGAGACAAAGGTACCTTTTCTAGATTTAGAAAACTCCATTTTTAGGAAATACTTCAAAGCTCCTAAATTTTTTATCTCAATTCGGCAAGGGCCTTATTGAGTCTTTTGAGTTCATCAAGATCATAAAATAATGTCATCAACATAAACAATTAAAATAGCAATTTTTCCTTCTTTTGAATATTTATAAACTATCGTATGATCTACTTGACTTTGCGTATATCCATGAGTCCTTACAACTTTTCCAAATCGCTTAAACCATGCTTTAGGAGATTGTTTGAGTCCATACAGTGATTTCTTCAGCCTGCACACTTTCCCTTCACCAAGAATTTGTTCAAAACCAGGTGATAGACTCATAAAAAATTCCTCTTCCAAGTCCCTATTAAGGAATGCATTTTTTATATCTAATTGTTATAAAGGCTAGTCAAAGCTCACAGCTAATGAAATCAGGACACAGATTGAGTTAATTTTTGTAACCGGGCAAAGGTCTCTTGGTAATCAATACCATGTATCTGTGTAAATCCTTTTGCCACTAACCATGCCTTGTACCTCTCTACACTGCCATCAGCTTTACATTTAACTGTAAACACCTATTTACATCCTACCACTTTCTTCTCCTTTGGTAGATCGACTATCTCCCAAGTCCCATTCTTTTCTAAAGCATCCCTTTCTTCTAAAACTGCTAAATTCCAATCCGAGCTATCTAAGGCTTCCTAAATGGCTCTTGGGATAAACAAATTAGAGATATTTGAGGTAAAGGCTTTATGAGAAGTACAAAGTCGACGGTAAGACACATATTTAGCAATGGGATGTTTAGTACAGGTTCGGACTCCCTTTCTAATTGTTATAGGGACATCAAAATCAACAATAGTAGGAGTTGGATTTGTCAAAGGAAGAGGATCAGCATTTCCTGAAGTGTTGAATGAACCATCGCCCGAAGATAGTGGTTGGTCTTGCACTAGAGTAGTGGATAGATCTTTATTTGATGAGTACGTCTCCTGGCATAAACGTGAAGCTCTAAACTAGGATTAATATGTTCCTGTCTTATTATTCACATCCCCCCCCCCGCTTGTAGATTAGTACTTTCCTTTTATTCATTATTATGTTTAGGAAAAAACATGTTAGGCAGTGGAATAGATGTTTTTCAAAACTGATCTTCATTTCCTATCTCCCCCTGAAGACAGTATTTTTCAAAATATGGTTGATTTTCAACAAAAAAGACATCCAGACTTACAAAAAACCTTTTTGAACGAGGATTATAACACTTATATCCCTTTTATTTGGTGCATATCCAATAAAAACACATTTTTTTGCCCTAGGATCAAGTTTAGATCGAGGTCTGCTAGGTATGTGGACAAATACAATGCACCCAAAAAATTTTAAGGGTAAATCAGAAAAGAGTCTACATTTCGGATAAAATTTTTTAAAACACTCTAAAGGTATTGTATATTTTGAGACGCTAGTAGGCATCCTATTTATCAACTAGGATCTTAAAATTGCATCTTCCCGTTAGTATTTAGGTACATTCATTGAAAACATAATAGCACGTGCAACTTCAAGTAAGTGGTTATTTTTTCTTTTTGCAATATCATTTTGTTGAAGAGTGTCAATACAAGTAGACTGATGTTAAATCCTTTTTTCTTTTAAAAAATTCCCCAACAAATGATTGAAATATTCTGTTCCATTATCAGAATGAATTATCTTTATTTTTGTTTCAAATTGGTTTTCAACCATATGAAAAAAGTTTTTAAAAACATTTTCTACTTCATATTTATCATTCATCAAATATATCCAACACAATCGAGTGTGATCATCTATAAAAGTTACAAACCATTTTTTTCCTAAATATGAGGCGATTTTTGAAGGGCCCCATATATCATTATGAATCAAACTAAATGGTTTTGAGGCACAATATAGTTTTGGATTGTAAGTAGAACGAAGAATTTTTTATAGAAGACAACTTTTACATTTAAAAGATGAATAATCCATGTTTTAAAATAAATATGAAAACAAGTATTTCAAATATGAAAAGCTAGGATGTCCTAATCTAAGATGTCAAATCATCAAATTTTAACTAGCAAAAAGAGAACTTATACTGATACTCAAGCCTTGAGCTTGTTTATTCTTGAGAAGGTTTTCACCAAAGTAATAAAGAACATCCACCATTCTAGCATTGCCAATCATCATCCCCGTGTTTAGGTCTTGAAATTCACAGTGAGAATTGGAAAAAATAACATGACAATTAGAATCTTTAGATAGTTAATTCACTGATAAGAGATTACAATCAAGATTAGGGACATGAAGAACATATTTAAGGGTGATTGTTTCAGAAATTTTTACAGATCCTTTCCTTGCAATAGACGAGAAATTTTCATCTGCAATTTTGACCTTTTTATCACTATAGCAAGGTGACTACAAAAGAAAAACATGAGAAAGGTTTATCATGTGGTCTGAAGCACCTGAATCAATAATCCAAGGTGAGGAAGTAGAATGGCAGGAAAAGGCATTAGATTCTCTACCTATTTGAGCCAAAGAAACACTAGGAATACCAGAAGGGGAATTGGTCTTTAGCTGCCTAAGAAGATGATCCATCTATTCTTTACTAAAGGGACTCGAATCAGCCTCATTTGCACGAGCAATTTTATTTCCAGACTTGTTACTCTTCCAGTTGGCAAGTTTGCCATGAATTCTCCAGTAAGTCTCACGTGTATAGCGAGGTTTATTGCAGAAATCACACCATAGATGCGGCTTGTCCTCTGCTCTATGCTGGTTGTTGGTTGTTTAATGCATGTGTTTTGTTCTGCTTGCATTTGCATTTGCTAAAACCAGGGCAAAATTTTCAATTGATGGCCCAGACTCCTTCTTACCAAGCATAACACTTTGACGACTTTCCTCCCCTTGAACTTCAACGAATACTTCTCCAAGTGAAGGAAGAGGACCACGACCAATTATCGTCCCCTTACTTCGTCAAATTCTATATTCAGCCCAACAAGAAATTTGTAAATGCGATCATTTTCTACCATTTTCCTGTGGTGGTTGTAATCATCCAAAATTTTCCTTTTATAGTCGTGGAAAACATTAGATCCTGCTATAGTCTTTTCAGGATGTTGAAGTATTTGGTTACATTGTCTCACCCTTGGCTAATTTCCTCGAGTTTCAGTTTCAATTCGTACATTTGAGATTGACTACCAAAGTCTAAATACATTTGGTGAATATTATCCCAGAGTTCTTTAGCAGTTGAATAACATATATAATTTGAAGTAATGTCTTCATCCATAGAATTAACAAGTCACGCCAAAACTATGGAATTTTTTGCATCCCAAGTAGCAAAGGATGGGTCCTCACATCTGACGTCTTATTATTACCAGTCAAATATCCAATCTTTCCTCTCCCTTGAATATATATTGGCACTGAATAGGACCAGCGCAGGAAATTGTCTTCATTGAGACATATGGTGGTTATCTAGACAGGATGGGAGTAAGAGGTGAGGCTACGATTTTCAACAACCCTAGAGGAAATATGGACTGGTATAGAAGTAACTTCTAACATTGTAAGGGGCTAGGGTTTCAATCTTTCCACAGAATAAGTCCTGGAAGAATTTTTTCGTAAAAGTGGAGTGTTAAAAATTAAGTTCCTACTTTGATACCATACATAGAAAAAATAGTATTCTGTAAATTGAACACTGTACATTTACAGATCTTATAGGCAGTACAAGATGCTAAAAAAGGGAAAAAAATCATACAACTAATTTTCCTATTTTATGGAGTTGACTAAGCCTATAATTTATGCATAAATTACAACTCATCATTTGTGATTTTTAAGTAGATCTTTTCTACAAAAAGTGTTCAATATAACAATCGTCGTAGCCCAATAGCTTATTTCGTCTTCTTACTATCCTCAACTTTGTTATAACATATTTTAAAATATTTTTGTAATTTGGTACTCAATCTTTTAAAATTTTTAATTTAGTGTATCACTTTTCAAAACTCTTATAATTCAAATTAAAATATTATTTTCACTTATATCATCAACACATACATGACATTTGATAAACATGACATCAATAAAAACAAAATTTTGACCTGAATTATATGAAAATTTAAAAAATTTGTAACCAAATTAAAAACTTTAGAACATTTAACACTGAATTAAAAAAATTATAAAAAACTAAGCATTATTAAATTTGTTATCCCTTAATAATATGTTTTAATATCAAAGAAAGTTGGTCCCTTTTTAAAATTAAACAAAATATGGCTCACAGTTCAACTCTATAAAGAATGAAGAGCTTACAAGCTCAATTAATGATCAAGAAACGTGAGGTTGATAGGATCAACAATTCAAATATAACACCTTCAATGGATTCCACAAAATGGAGGAATAACAAGCAAACCTCCAATGAAGTAGAGGAAACTAGTATTAACGTAAGGTCGAGCTCGGTTACACATTAAATTAACAACATATATTTGCCTAAATAGGATCCTAAATATCTTCTGAAGATTAATAACCGAAAAAGACATACTCCCCAGCTACCCACAAAACACACAAAAAAATTGTTGCGTATATAAATCTTTCCTGGAAAAGAATTGGTAGCACCCACTGAAGACAACCCTCATCAAGTCTTTCAACCAGTAAACTCGCTCAACTAGATGTAGGCTTTGCCATAACCTTCTTAACCGCCTCGGCATATGTCTTGTGTTGATACGTGAGAGTTGAATCAAGTAAGTCCCACAGGGATGTCTTCGGATTCCATTCTATAACAAATACAATCAACAAATCTCAAATTTACGTTAGGTTCTAATCTAATAAAGGTAGAAAAGGTTGAAGATATAGCTCAAGGCAATACCGAGTTGTCTATTGATAATAGTCATATCAGGGATTCTCTTGTCACTATCATCATATCCTTCCCCATAAAATTCCTTGGAGCTGACGTCAATTGTTGGTACTTCCAAAGGAGCTTCTCCACTTACTTTTGAATAGACCTGTTATGCGGTATTGACTTCAGTATCTTCCGATTGTTTTAGCAGAAAGTCTAAGCATCTCAGTAAAATTGTACTACCTCAGTCATAATCTCAGCAAGTTGTCTGACTGTAACTTCATTGTGAGGGTTGCCAACATTAAAAATCTGGCCGTTGGCCCTGGCTGGATTTTCCTACAAAAGATACACAGCAATTCTTCTCCATTATCTACAGAATATCTGGAAGCAGAGAGAGGAGAAATCATTGAGAGTACATACAATCATCAAGAGAACAGCTTCAATTGCATCCTTAATATAAATGAAAGTTCTCTGAGATTGACCACCATCCACAAGCTTGAGTGGTTCATGACGGAGGAGAGCCTGAAAGAAACAGAACAGAACATCAGAATAGATTCCAACAGAACTACCACAATCAGCACCAGCTATATAGGGTTGAAATCGATAGTGAAAAGCACTAACATTGCTAAAGCATGCAAGGACCCTGGGAACACCCTCACTTGGACCATCAACACCAGGAATAAAATCCATCCTGGGCCCAATCCAGTTGAAAGGTCTCACAATGGTGAACTCCAGCCCATTTTCCGCACCCTCACCTGTAACCATTTCAGAAATGAAGTCAAACAATGCGCTCTATCTTAAAAGCAACATTGATAGAAAAGATAATCACCGTATATAAGCCTTTCAATTAATTGCTTTGCACAGGCATATGACCACCTTTGCTTTTCAATGGAGCCAAAAATGCAAGGTGAGGCATCTTCTTTCAGAATATAGTATGCAGGATCCTATAACAACATAGCACTTAAATGTTAGGGTAGAACAAGCAAAAACACTGGTAAATAGAGCTAAAAAGATTCACATTCAACAACAGTGAGTTATCACTAACATCTTTCTATATAACATCCTCAACTTTCATGAAAATCCAATCTTTAAAACTTCCTGAAAAATGCAAGCTACTTAATTTCACAAGCATAGTCAGAACTAGTTAAAAATACAGAGATCCATTGATGTAAATCCAGTTATCAGAAGCAATTTAAAGGGAAATACATAAGCAACTAAAACCGACATCTTTATACTTTATTCAGGATCTTATCAATCCAGGTATGTTGCATTACGCAATTCTATGATATCTAAGCTAAAAACAATAAACTTGAGACTGAAGAAAATGATTAGCGGCTTGGAAAGCATGGAAAATATTGGTATTTTCCTGTTGCCATGGCAGTGAGTGGTAATATTCAGTGCCTATGGATTGTGGTGCAAGGAGACATAATAGCCACAGGCAATTAAGAGACATCTTTTCCTGGAAACGTCGCTCAGAGTTTGCTATACCTGCTTCAACTTATAATTTCACATCAGCTACCACCAATGCTACATACATGCAAGTACTGTGGAGCTAAAAGGAATATTATTCATAGGCTCTTCCAGTCCATCCAGCGGATAATTCAACCACAATCAGCTGTAATGAACTGGAACAGCCTCAAAAGTACAAAAAGTTTTTCAAAACTCAGGTACTGGGTCTGTCTGTGCAATTACAACCCAAAATAAATCGAGACAAGATCTCAATTACAAATTTCTACGTGAACATCAAAAACGGTAGTTCAATTGGACAGAGCACTGCCCTGTCAAGGCAGAAGCTTCGGGTTCAAGCCTGTCAGACCCAATGAAAGGTTTTACCCATATTCTAAAAGCATGTAAAAGGAGTGAAATAGAACGGACTATGATCAGATGATACTAAAGTTTATAGCATCCAAAATTCATCATAGAATAACATAGCTACAAGATTCCTACCTGTGCAACACCTCTCAAACAATAACTTATACAACAAAGCATGTAGCCATTCAAACAACTTAGGGTGCATGCAACAAAGATCTCAGCACAACACCTACCTACACTATAAACTTCAAAGAAACAAGTCTAGTCAACAATCCTACATCAAATAACATACATAAACAAATACAGAAAAGGTCTTAACAGTAAATCACTAGTTTGAACTATTAATACCGCCTATTCTAAATAAGATGCTGCAAGAGCAGCGAATCTCAGATAAATTACTGCAACTAATTATTGCGATAAGAAACAACAGAATACAAATAATTCAGTTATCTTCAAATCCTACCCTTCTGTCGACGGCCAGGTGGTTCATACAAAATGCTCCAACTAAACGAAAATATAAAGAAAGATCTGAATCTAATCCTCCGAAAAATCAGCAAGAGAGTGCCAGACTAAACCACGAATCATAAAGACGACAATAGAATAAAAAAGGGGAAGGAGACAGTGAAGGCTTACCTGACGCAGAGGGCTATCTTTGGGAAGAAAGCTCCCAATCGTTTTCCCATACACTTCACAAGTCGAGAAATGAATGAGACGCTTGTTGTTCTCAGAGCAGTACTTCACCTAATTACAACAAATCACACAATTTCAACATCAAATCACACGTCAACCACCAAAACCTGTCAAATTGAATTATTATTGAATCAAATACAACAAAATCAACAAGAATAAAGGAAGGCGACAGACACTGCAAGAACAGATCAGCTAGGTATAAAAACCAGGCGCTCTTGCACAGAGAAATCACACGTACCACAGGAAGCGCATCGATGAAGTTGCTATAAATAGTGTCCAACGGACGCGTGTTGTAATCCGCCGGAGTACAAATCGCCGCCAGATTGATCGTCTAAACACCACAATTCCACCGCATTACCACCATAAAACAAAAAGTGAGTGATAGAGAACGTAGCAGGAGGAGCAGTTACCAGATCCGCCATCTTGATGAGACCTTCGAGGCGAGAGTCGTGCTTGATATTGATGCGATGGAAATGAATCCGGCCTTTCCAAGGCAGAGATTCACCTTCGAGAAGATGCTTGATCTTGTCGTTGTAAACATCGAGGGCCAGGATCTTGTGTTCAGTCTCCCACAAGATCTTCTCACAGAGGTGAGAGCCAATGAAGCCTCCGGCACCGATCATGCAAATCGTCATCGGCTTTATGGGCCTTCCGTCCAGATCCAACTTCGCCGGAGGGGCCATTATATTATCGACGCACTTTATTGAAAATAAAATATAACTCTCTCTCCCTCACACACACACTAGAAAGTAAGACAAACAATCTTATTCAGTGTAAATTCGCAGGGGATGTGATGTGAGGGAAAGAGAGATTTTCGGATTGAGAAAAAAGAGGCACGGGAGTGGCAAGTATTTAGAGGAGGGAAATGTGGCCTACAATTGTTTATGGTATTAAGCATACTCCCACTCTCATGTGTATACGCGTGAAGCATACTCGCTCTGGATGGAAAAACTTGATTCAAATCATGCTTTGACTATCTACGGCATGGGTATTAAAATGAACGTAACTACTGAAACTGGTATTCCCCGCTCTTGCTTGGTGATGAGATTGTTACCTACTTAGCCCTCACACGTAAACTAAAAGTATGAATTACGAAATGACTTTTACTAACAATGCTTATGCCTAAATGCTTAATTCGTCTCAAATTTATCACGTCAAATTTATTTATAGAATATCTAATTTTCAGAATTTCATAAATAAAATTATCTTATATAAAAATAACATAAAAATAAACTCATTATAAACATTATAATTTATTATCTTAAAATTTTAAATTTAAATATAGTATTTATAATTAGATATGAGTTCACTTAAATTTGATAAATTTTTCTTAAATCCTTTCAAAATTAAAGATAATAAATTAATTTGATTCTAGCGTAATTTTAATATATCAAACTTAATTTGATCATCTTCGGGCTTCATATTTTATAGATGCGATTATGAAAAATTGAGATAACATGTGTGAAGTTAATAAATCAAACTATATTTACTTCTTGCAACAACACCTGCTAAAAATCTCGCTGAGACAATAAATTTAAAAAAGTCTCGTAGTACGTAACATTACTCCTAATTAGTAAAAAGACTATTTACAAATGACCCACATGAAAAGGGAAAAAATAATAATGATAATTTAATATTCTTGCTTGATTATTTGACTTAATCAAATTTAATATTCAACTGACCCAATTAGCATGCTCAACGTGATTGAGTTTGAATATTTAATCTAATTAAACTCAAATTTAATACCAGAGATTTGAGTTTAAAATATTATTTGAACTCAATTTTAAATTTTAAAAGATGGTTTCTATTGACATTGTTAAAATATTTTATAATATCAAATTTATTTTGATGAAATTCAATTGAATAAAGATTAATAAATTTGAATATGATAAATTATTATTCAAATTATTTTGTATTAACTATGAATTAAAGAAGAGTAATTTGGTATGGATAAGATTACTTATAAGAACAAATGTTGAGATTTTATTAAAAATGATTGTCCTTTATCGAAATAAAATTAACTATATACAAAAACAAAGTCCATAATTCATTTGAGATGTAATATTACCTAAATCAGTTTCTTCCCCGTTCTCTGAAAAATCCTTCGATAACCTTATTTATATACTTAGGAATCCTTCAATAACTATACCTATCCAAAAATATAATTACTTGCTGATGGTGGAAACATGACTTAGAGGTGAAGGAAGTCATAAGAGAGGGTTAGATATTTATCTAAAATACCATAAGCTGATTAATGTGGAAATAGGACTTAAAAAGGAAGAAGTTATACGAGAGGGTTAGATATGAATGGACTTAAAAAGGAAGAGTAACGTTTTTGCAAACTTTGCATAGTCAGAAGAAGCGAGTGAGTGAGGAAACGATTTTACGTATAATATGAGATTAGGTCAATAGAAAAAATAGCTGGGCCACGAGGAGATGGTTTCTTAATTGGCATCACTGTCATGTGACTGTCTTCTTTTGCCAATGAGCTGTCGTCCTTCTATCCTCACGTGGCATCGCTGAGTTTGTTGCGTGTTTCGTTGTGTACAGTAGCCATAATTTTTGTATGCTTAATAGTACGCTCCTTGCCTGAATTTATTCATAGTCAAGGGTGGTTATGAGTGGTAGAGGTGTTTATCATTAACATGATTATCAACTAGTTTCCTTCGTTTGAGTTATTGAATA
>JANQAP020000533.1:1336953-1354516 GCA_026874005.2 Erythroxylum coriaceum
ACGAAAACACTTGAGACAAAAGAAAAGAATAATTTCCCGAAAAGTTAAGCTCTATTGAAATAAATCTGAAAGTCGTCGCAACAACAATGGGAAAGCAGTCCACCCAAGAGCCACTCCACAAATCTTTCTCAATTCAGCCTCCAACAAATTAAATAGACATCAGGCACATTGCACACTTGACCCAATCTTTACCGATTCACTTTTGGCAACAAAACCAGACTTAAGTATCAAAAATCAGCAACATAGAAATTTTTCATTGATCCATTCAACCCACATACTACACTAAACACGCATGCAGTTCTCCCCCGCCATAAACCGTAGGTCTAATGTGTGTATATTGCAAAAAAAGCAACCACCAAAGTCCAAGCCGCCAGGTAACTGAAGTGATCTTCCAGTTGTTTAGCACCTTCTATCATAAACTTGGAAAACACTCGAAATAACCAACAAACTAGAAACGTAAATTCTCTTATGGAGGTTTCTATATTAAAAAAAATCCCTAGCTTTCTCTAAAAGAAAGCATGAAGGAGACTAAGGGCGGATTGTTTCTGTTGTAACTGAAACGTATACTTTCAAGAATCCAAAACGATGAACTGCATATTCAATATCTGAAACCTACCATTTTATAATTTCAAGAAGGTAACTTAATTCCCAATTGGATATACTTCAATACCCTTCAGCTATTCATCCATGTAAGACACAAAATCCTTCACCAAATCAACTTCTATACAAGATAGAATTCTATTCTATCTATAATATTATCCAACTAGTGTTTGAATCCAAGATGATAAAAATATGCCAATTTAAAAATATGCTAAAATAAAATAAAGTAAATATATTTAACATATATCTAACACATATAATTTGTGATTATTACATACATTCAAATGAATTATATAGGAATTGTTTTTATTACAATTTTTATTATTGTTTTTGATTATAGATTCACTAATAAAAATTTGTTTGTTTTGAATTTTTGAATTTAATTTTTTTTAGTTTTCTAAAATTATAATTTTTTTTTGTTTTTGTCATAATATATTTACCATTATTTAATTGCTTAATATTAGCTACTAATTATTGAAATTCATTTAAAATTTATTTTATTCAAAAACATTTTAAATTTAATAATTATTTATTAAATATATTTAAAATACAAATAAAAAATTAAATGAATTTTTTAAACTAATATTTATTAAATAATTTATTTAGTATTTATATTGATAACGCCGAAAAGCCATCGGAAAACAAATGACAGGGATAAGGTTGGTACTATGTGGCTTCGGTAGCTTCAGCTTGCAGCCAAGAGGAGTGGACTTGGCAGTTCTTCCTCTTAAATGAATACGTAACATCATGGGCCTTATACGCATAACCAGGGTTCCTGAAATATGGGACAAGAATACCCATTACGCTCTTTATGCCCAAAAGCTGCTATCCCTTCTCACACGTACCTTATCTAGTTAACTGGGATTGCATATCTTTCTACTACAAGAACTGCACTAATATTAGATACACATTTATTCTTCTTTGCTCCTCTGCAAATCTTTTCAATTTCTCAAAATTTTCATTTTGTTTGACAAAAATCTCAAGAAATGGCGTTGATCTGTGTTCAAGTTCATTAGCGAAAACACTTGATGTCTGCAGCACCTAAGTTGTAGCTTTTTGGTTGATCTATAAAGGTCCCATATCCTTTTTTTCTGCCGAAAGCTACATCTTTTTTAAGCCTTGAATCGAACCTATGATTCATTTTACTAAATTATTTATTCAAATAATATACTTTATAAATTATTAGTGAAAAAAGTACATAAAATACCAGAAGGGTACTGCATGGTTATGGAAGATTTTATAAGATATGGTATGCTAACAACTTTGAGATAAGAATAACGTCCAAAAAACATCAATGATGAACTCTAGCTTTGATGACTGATTTGTTAACGTCAAAGTTGAGGTCATTAATTATGGCAGTCAAACAGCATGATACTGATGTAAGCTAAAGGATTGCTTGATGAAGTTAACAGCATAGAAATCATCAATTCATAAATTTTCTGGTGGACCACAAGAACTAATGCATCGTTGGAGCAATTTTGGATGAATGCACCACCACCAGTGAGGAAGTTTAGCTTTGTTCTTTGGAATCTAATCAAGAACAGTATAATGTCAATAATGAGTTGGTTCTACAGTAGGATATCAGGTTGGTGATATCTTTAGGTGTATCCACGTCCTGTTACACCATTTGCAGATGAATTCTGATTTTAGCCTCTAGCCTGCACGTTTAACTAATTTTCTTTGGTAAAGAACAGCAAGTCCGACAGGTAAAGTCCAAAGAAAGCCATTCAATGCTGAATCAATACTATATTCTGCGGCTGCTCGTCTGTTTTTGCTCATAGTAATAGTTGCAATACTGCAGAAATTGCAGAAGAGAGTACAAAAGAAGAATATCACCATACCATACCTATCAATCATACCCCTCATCTCCTTAAACGCTGTGCCTGTGTCTATACATGTGTGTGCATATTCCTATATATATTTATATATACACACCTGAACATGTATGACAAGCTAGCTCTATGGTTTCTTTTGCCAAGTTCTCCAATTGCAATCGGGTCCAACCCCACCACCTCCACTAAGGCACTAACACCACCAGCAGCTAGAGAGAGTGGAGTCAAATAGACAATTTGGGTATCTGTGTTTTTCGTAGTGTGTGCTATTCCTATGATTAGGACTCTCCAACATCTTCTCTCTCAAACAGTTAATATTAATCGTTAAGCCTGAACTCACTTTGTCGCCAACCTTGTAATTCCCTCCTCGGGACTTTTACCTTTAGATAAAACTAACCCAAAAGCTCTCTTTTTTTTCCGCCATTTTTCCTGCTTTGCCTCTTGGTCTCTGACAACTCCGTTTTGGTTCAGAGAACAGAGAGAGATATGGAGGTAAGGGTGTAAACAGTGTAAGTGAGAAGGCAAAGACAAGAATGAGAAAAGTGAAAGTAAAAGAAACACAAGAGAGTATATTTATGAATGAAATGTCTCGACTGCATGCAGTGTCTAAGACAAGTGGCATCAGAAAATGGACAAAACTGGTTAGGTGTGTTATGTGTGTGCACCTAAATTTACACGTATATACAGACACTACTACATCGGTATTATGTCTGCACTTACAGGGCAGCTCCAAAACCTCCCTTCCTTTTCGTTGCCATGCCTGAAGAATCCTGAGTGTAATGGAAATGAGCTAAAAGTAAAAGAAGTTTTTTCTCACTCCTTTTTTGGCTCTTGTTTGAAGTGTTCATTGCTGGAGCTTCCACAGACTCACCCCTTATCTCCTTATTCACCACGTGGTTTACTTTTTCTATAACGGCTACCTTAAGCCCATAACATTACTCTGTCTTCTCTACTATTAACTCACTACTGCATTGCTAGCTTCTCTTATTATTGTATCTCTTCAGCCCTTGTTTTGCTTTCCAGGGCTGTTGTTCTTGGTTTCTCTCTCTTTTTCTGATCTCAAGTTGGTGATCTCTTGATTGATCAATGATCAATTCTTATTTCATTAATATTGTCACTGTTCTTCAATGAATAATCCCAAGTTAAATGTCTAGCTTTCTCCATAATTGCCATCAAGGCTTTCTAGTTTTCTCTGTGTCTCATTGTTTGAGCATGGTTTGATCGTATTCTCAAGCTTTGGTGGCAAATTGGAAGTTGTTATCACCTCCATGGCTTCAATTCTCCGGTTAAGAAAGCTCTGCTATGTAGAACCTCTCAAGTTTATATCTTTTGATACGCAAGAAGTTGAAAAGAAAGAAAAAAATGGAGCACAAAATGCCTTGGACAATAACAGAAAGAGGACTAAAAGACAGTCAAGGGAATGGAGGTGTGTGGACTGTTGCTGCTGGCTAATTGGATACGCTTGCACCGTTTGGTGGCTTCTGTTGTTCTTCTTTCACTGTTTTCCAGCTACATTGCCTGGCTTTCAAGTCCCTGAATCACCAGGGACAAGACTCAGACGCGAAGGTTTGACTGCGCTTCATCCAGTTGTTTTGGTGCCTGGCATTGTCACGGGTGGGCTAGAGCTCTGGGAGGGCAAGCCCTGTGCAGAAGGTCTTTTCCGCAAGCGACTTTGGGGTGGTAGCTTCACTGAAGTCTTTAAAAGGTTTGGCGTTTATGATCATAGTTTCTGTAATTTTAAGTCTTGATGTGTACTAACTTGTGGACTTCTGCTCAATTGGTCTTACAACCGAGACCATTGGGTTCACTTGAGTGGTATGAATAAAACAAGCTTTATCCCTGAATCCGGGTTTCGAACTTCCGAACTTTGATGGGAAATTTGTCAAATCTTCAGTCCTTAATGATGTTCTCAATAATTTCTTTTTTCCAAGTTCTTGTTGCATTGTATAACTGTTTCAGGGAGTTCCCGGTAACTTTTGGGGAGTTCCTTAGCTCAGCGAACTTAGATGCGACTTCTGTTGGAAATTTCAGACCTCTTTGTTGGTTGGAGCACATGTCCTTGCATAATGAGACTGGCCTTGACCCGCCAGGCATTCGTGTTCGTGCAGTCCCAGGACTTGTTGCAGCTGACTATTTTGCTCCAGGGTACTTCGTTTGGGCTGTTCTTATTGAAAATCTGGCGAAAATTGGTTATGAGGGTAAAAATATGCATATGGCAGCTTATGATTGGAGACTCTCTTTCCAGAACACTGAGGTATAATACTCCTTTTCTTATATCAATGATCAGACTACATTTCAGCATCTATCAGTTAGTGCAACGAAATTTCTTTATTATGATGATGGATGAATTGTCTTTTCTTTGGTAATATGCCTTGAGCTTTTCTTCTAATAGCTGATCTGATAAGTTGATGCCTATGGACAGTGTCTCAGGTGAAACACAAATTCTCTTAAAATTTTGCTTAGAACCTAGATTGAGCTATCTTGTGGAACTATCGATGTTGCAGAGGTTATTTAAGCAGATAAAAAATAGTTCTTTTCAGCAAATCATTACCAACTTTGCAAATGATAGATTCTTCACTAACATGTTCAATATTCCAAACTTGCAGGCTCGGGACCAGACACTTAGTAGATTGAAAAGTAAAATAGAGCTTATGTACAGAACAAACGGAAATAAGAAAGTGGTAGTGGTTCCTCATTCGATGGGGGTTGTCTATTTCCTTCACTTCCTAAAATGGGTGGAAACAGCCCCTCCAGTGGGAGGAGGTGGTGGTCCAGGTTGGTGTGCCAAGCACATAAAAGCAATCATGAACATTGGTCCAGCATTTCTTGGTGTTCCTAAAGCAGTTACTAATTTGATCTCTTCCGAAGCGAAAGACATTGCGTCTGTCAGGTTAGTATTTGCAGACTTCATGTTGGTTAAATAGTACTTAGTAGATCTGAATGGCCTGTTATGTTTGAGGCCACAAGTTCCTCAAGAAAAGATTATAAACTTGAGTGCATTTTAAGGTAGATGATATCTTTGAAAATGCTAGTGTTTTCAAGCTAACGGGGATTCAAATCCACGCATTCAATCAGTTTCGAAAAGATCAATGGAAAAAAAGGAATTGAATGGAAAATGTTATATTACATTCTTGTTTTTATGAACTATACAACAATGGATGATTCTGAAATGCTTTTATGTGGATGTTTAAGAGCTATGGATCCCGGTGTTTTGGATTCGAGGTATCTTGGTCTGCAAACACTTGAACATGTCATGAGGGTGTGTCGAACATGGGATTCAATCATGTCCTTACTGCCTAAAGGGGGAGAGACTATATGGGGTAACTTGGATTGGTCTCCTGAAGAAGATCAGGTTTGTAATTTGCCAAAGAAGCAATACATGCAATCCTCTGTTAATGACAAGTACAACGGCAGTGACATACAGAGAGGTCTCCATGTGAAAGCGCCTGTTAAGTTCGGAAGGATGATTTCTTTTGGTAAGGAAGCATCTCAATTGCCATCATCAGAGCTACCATCTCTTGACTTAAAGGTACTTTTTGCTGCAATACCTCCTCGATCATGGATTAGAAGAATAAGCATTACATGCATACTTGATTCCAAGTTTCTTATAATTCTGGGCAAGGGAAAAAAGAAGAATTAATACTGTGTGCATTCAAGTCATTCATTTTGAAGGTTGAATGCGTTTTCAATGTGATTGAAACACTCCTTAAGCTGATATATCTAACTACAGGAACTTCTGCGCACAAACACCTACACGAGGCCTAACTTATCATGTGGAGAAATTTGGACTGAATATGATGAGATGAGCAGAGAAAGCATAAGAGAAGTTGCTAAAAACAAAGCTTACACTGCTGAAAGTGTAGTTGATTTGCTTCGCTTTGTGGCTCCGAAAATGATGCAACGTGCTGAGGCTCATTTCTCTCATGGAATAGCTGATAATCTTGATGATCCCAAATATGCTCATTTCAAGTACTGGTCTAATCCACTGGAGACCAGGTGTGTATCAGCAGTTCAATTTTTTCCTTGAATATTTGTGTCGAAATTCATTAGTGTAGTCTTTTGTCCTGTTTCAGATTGCCTGATGCACCTGACATGGAGATATACTGCTTATATGGTGTTGGAATTCCGACCGAAAGATCATATGTCTACAAGCTATCACCCACTGATAAGTGCAAGAGGATTCCATTCAGGATAGACAGTTCAGTTGATGGAGGTAAGGATAGTCGCTTGAAAGGTGGAGTATACTTCGTAGACGGCGATGAAAGTGTTCCGGTGGTGAGTGCCGGTTTCATGTGTGCCAAAGGGTGGAGGGGAAGAACCAGGTTCAACCCATCTGGCATTGCTACATACGTAAGAGAATATCGACACAAGCCGCCCGGTAGCCTTCTTGAGGGGAGGGGGATAGAGAGTGGGGCACATGTTGACATTATGGGAAATGTAGCTCTAATAGAAGATGTACTAAGAGTTGCTGGTGGAGCTACTGGCGCTGAGATTGGAGGTGACAGGATTCATTCAGAAATCTTGAAAATGTCAGAGAGAATAAGTCTTGAGCTGTGAATTTTTTGTTACTAACAATAGAGTCTAGTTGTCTACTAAGGCTTATTGATTGTTATAGGTATACCTACCTTCACTATCAGCAAAGAGAGCTTCTTTTCGTTTTCAATGTTCAGAGGGGTGGGAGGCTGTTTGGTAAGGTTCAAGTTTCCCCCACCAGGTCTCAGTTTCTGTAATCAAATAATAAATGACCAACTCTTGCTGTACGTTCAATAATAATGGCAACTTTTTGTTTTCATCTCCAACGAGTAATTGGAAAAACCAACTAGTCAGACTCAGAACAGTTTTTGGAATTTCACACGGAACTCCAGCTTTTGGATAGTATAAGCTAGGAAGCATTTGTTTGCCTATTAGTTGTCTACCTCACCAATTCGATCCAACACCTTTGCAAGTGTCAAGTTCTTGACACTGAATCCTTTATTCATTTATTTCTCGACACTAAACAGAGTTTGCCTTTCCCCGTCAATGACACTACAAAAGATACATGTAGTTGTACTACTATAAATCTCAATTTGGTTATCACGGGCATTATCTTATACTTGTTAAATTTAATCAACTCGGTCGGCTTAATAAAAATATTGAATTGTTCAAATTTTCTGTTCTGGTTTTTATCTTTTAAGTTTTGTTTATTTTAATAATTTTTATTGTTAAAAACTGATCGATTTATAAATTAATCTGTAAATTTTTGTAAATTAATAAGTTTTTATAAACTAAAATAAGTAAATAAAATTTTATTTAACAATATATTTTTAATTAAACTTTAATTTTTTTAATAGATAAAGATCAAAATAAATAAATAAACTTTTATTTAATAGTCTATTTTTAGTTAAACTTTAATTTTTTTGACATATAAAGATATTTTTTTCAATTATTTTTAAAATTTTTAAATTTATTCAATATTTAATCAATTTTATAAGGACCTAATACTAGTTAAACTTTTTAAATGTTAAACTTTTTATTATATCGGCTTAATTTTCTGTTTATTAATAAATTAATATCCTCAACCATCACAAGTCTGATTATGCGACCGAAAATGAGTGATTCGACGTATAAAATCTTGGTTTGCTGGATTTTCGGAGGCAAGAAAGGCATGGTGTGGAACAAGTTGTTAGTGTTTTGGTCATAAAATAAACCTAGATGTGGCAATTCATCTCGTTGGGCTGAGTATAGGATAACCTTAACTTGGTTTGACTGGAATTGAATAGTTTTAAAATTAATAAATAAAAATAACATTATTTTAACCAAATTAAATCATTCTAATTTCTAATTTTAAATTTAAATTTAATTTAATCAAATTTATTAATAACAACAACACTTGCTGAGATTTTTAAATTAAAATAAAATACAATTAAATATAAATATATGTCTTTTAAATTTAATAAATTACAGAACTTATCTAATAATTTACAAATATATTATATAATCATTATTTTATTAATTTTATAATTATTATATTTATAGTATTTAAAATAACTTTATTGAACATATATTTAATCAATATTTTCATCTAAAAATATTTATTTTGGAAATTTAAAAATAATAAAATTTTTCAATTTTTTTTTAAATTAATTTTTTTGTTAGTCTACGAGGTATTTTAGGAGGATCCTAACTATAAAAAGGTGCCTTTAAATTATCTACGCTCAGACTAATCCTCGCACCCACTGAATTTTATCCTCCAAAATATATCGTAATTTAAAAATAATTTTCCCATGAATTAACATGCAGCCACAAAGCGTAAGCCAAGTGGCCCAAATATGAAATAACCATACTAATGCCAAGTGGCGGGTTCGTATAAAATATTCTAAACAGTGTACGCAGCCAAATCATCAACCACAAATAATAACTGGCGCCATAAAAATTATTTAATAAAAATTATTTATTTACTTATAAAAAGGGCTATAATTTTAATCTATATTATCCATCAGAAATAAACTATCCAAACAGAATCTCCCTCTCTCTTCTCAGCGGCGCTTTGTCCATGAGCAGAGCAGAGAGTGAGAGAAATGGCTCTATCGCCTCCTCTTCTCCATTTTCCTCGATCTCACTACTTCCTCTCCTGCCACTCTCCCACGGTCAAAGCTACTCTTGCTCCGATTTCGCTTAAACTACAGTCTTCGTCTAAGCTCAGATGCGTGGCCAAATCTACAGAGGAGGATCGCCCGGAAACTTTAATTGCCGCTTCCGATGAAGTTATCGACGGTTCTGAAACCTCAGAAGAGGTTAAGCCTCAGCCGATTTCCCCTCCTCCCTTTGGCGATTCACTCTCGCTCGGGATTCGCGAGCCTGTTTATGAGGTCTTCTTCTTCTTCTTCTTCTTTAGTGGAAATGGTGACGACGAGTACAATGTCTGTTTTGGTTTTATCTTTCTCTGTTTCATCTTCTGTGTTATTGAATTCAGCAGCTGCTAAAAAGTTCTTGTTTTTATCTCATTTGCTTACAAACTTGTAGCTGCTAGCTAGCTGAGTGTTATTTATTTTCGCCTATGTTATTGAACAATCTTTATTTATTTATTTTTTTACATCTAAAGGTTGTGGAGGTGAAGTCCAGTGGCGTGATATCTACTAGGAAAATTAACAGACGCCAACTGTTGAAGTCAAGTGGTGGGTATAGATTCTCAGAATTAGATTCCGTTTTGTTCCCGAATCCTCTAACTTATTTATCATGTTGTTAGATATCTTGTGTTGTTATCTTCCCTATTATTTGATATGGGATTAATCTTAGTTCTTAATAACCCTACTGAGACGCGAGTTTTACGATCAGATGTTATTTCATTTTCATCAGGTCTTCGCCCACGAGACGTCCGGAGTGTTGATCCATCTTTTTTTCTAACGAACTCGATGCCTTCTTTGCTGGTATCATGCCTATGGTGTTCTACTATGTTCTTCAAGGGTACAATACACTAGTATCCAATGTGTATTGGTGTTTTTTAAACTAGACCTCTTGTGATTGGATTTTAGCTCTCAAGGTCCTTTATATTTCAACTTTTTTTTTAACATTATGGTAACACTTAAACTATTTCTTAAATCACTTTTAGTTACTAAATCACACCCATTTAAAAAATTCAGAAGAAATCGTCGAGAATATAATATTTTAGTAATTGTAGAATTACAAGGACCTCTAAAGCTAAATCCATATCACTAGTGCCTTTTTGGAAAACACTAATACTATAAGTGGTCTTGGTGAATTTTACTCTGTGATGTATGTGTTTTGTTTTCAATAATCTGGATCTGTTTGAGTCGCCTTTCTATAAGCTCCTTGTTCTATCTTTTGTTCCTGAAGTATAGTTGTTTTGCTGATTTTTTATGGTAAAAGTTGGGGATTTCTGGTCAGTTGTTAATGCATTTAATCTTCATTTTTCTGTCTGAATTTTTCTCGGGCTTTTCAAACTATGTGCTCAGAACTTTAATATATCTGAGCTTTGTGCTGTTACACAACCTGATATTGTCCTGTATATTGGTACTTGATAACGTCCTTTTCTATTTCACAGTGTATGGGTGTTTAATTGAGAAACTAAAAGATCAAATGGGACTGTTAAAAATAAAGGGAGACTAGAAGTACCAAAAAATGGACAAAGGACGAATTGACAGGAACCATTTTTACGTAAAGTTGATAATAAGCTATGTTGGGAAATTTTAACCTCTAAGCTGGGTTAAGTTGCAGCCTTATTAATCAGCTTAATAAATGAACTGGAGCACTTCTGTATGTTTGATCTTGTTATTGGCTATCCATTTCCAAAAGCTTTTGTGGCAAAAATTAATGCATATTTATAAGACTGCAATTAGATGTCAAATGATGGCCCAATAACTAAGAAAAGTCAGTTTGGTTCAGAGAATTACTGTTTTGATTTAGTATGCAAATGCCATTGAATGTATTTTTATGGGTCATGTTACAATGACTAGATCTTATTATGTTTAACTAACTCTATTTAACTTTTAGGTTCGTGAGCATGCTATCTTGCTAAATCTGGGATCTTTACGTGCAATAGCAATGCAAGAACGTGTCCTTATATTTGACTATAATCGGTAATCTATTTCTTTATAAAACATGACAAATTTTCTACCTTTTCTGATCTCACACACATGCACACACATGATACATTTTTCATCTTGGCTTTTTCAGATGAACTGATTATGCTTGTTGCTTCTATGTTTTATTCTTGTAGAAAAGGGGGGAAAGCTTTTCTAGATACTCTAATTCCTCGGTTAAACCCTAGAAATGAGACCGGGGGACCATGCATGCCATTTGAGCTCGAGGTATGTTTCGCTTCTTTCACTCAAAAATTTTATGTTGAAACATGAAACTAATATGCAGTAAATGGTTAAATAAAATCGAAATTGAGGAATTATTCCTTGTCAAACGTGACTCAAAAAATAAATGTAGTACTACTTTATCGATCATCCAAAGGACTCTTACATCCAGTACTGGTGAATGATTGAGAGACAAACTGCAGGTGTCATGTTTTTGCTTTTTGCTAATAATCTTTCATCCGAGATCCCCTGCTATGTTCAGTAGAGAATTGTTATTTGGCCACGTACTGAATGGAAATCTAATTGCTAAAAGCAACTCCAAGAACTGATAAAGAGAATATGTAGAAGTATGGTAGCAAAATTTGCATTCTTCTGTACCAAATGATCAATATTTTCATGAAGAATGTTCAGCCTTTTGTTTTTCAATCGACACAGCTTTGCATTCTATTCTTCATACATGTTTTCTAGCATCCATTTGGATGCAACTTTCACTTAGAAAAGAAGATCGAACATGGACAATTTCTTATCCTCTTTTATGGATCCAATTTAGAGGATATATTACCTTCGTTGTCAACCTTCTTACACCAGAAATTTCATTACAACTTTAAAACGTGTCCACATTTGTTTCGTATCATCTCATCATGACACTTTTTCCATTTCAATAGTTAATAATTTTGGTCTCCATACTTTTAGGTTGTTGAGGCAGCACTGCTTTCTCGTGTACAACATTTGGAGCAGAGACTAATGGCCGTAGAACCTCGTGTGAGTATAGAATATAAAAAAATTATGCTCTTTATTTTGTTTCCTTTTCTTTTCCCTCTGCTCTTGTTTTTGTTTCTTCCAAAGATATCTTATGTTTGCAACATTAATTATTAAAAGTAACGTTATCCAATTTCCTGGAGCTGTAGTGCTGTTTTAGATTTCTAATGCAGAAGGATTCCATCAGTCTACTTTTGATGATTGCTTCAGAACATCAATTTGATTTCTAAAGCAGTGGGAAGGACTGGTCTTAGCTTGATGTCCATGTTCATTTTGAGAAATCTCGTTGCATAATTTTTTAAGTTTTGGGAGAAGTACTTATGGAAAATAAATGTTTTAAGTGTCCTGATTATGCAATGATGGAGATTGTTAGCATGGAATAATTGCATTTATGTTTGTACTGCTTTTCATTTCTTTGACCACACTGTTATCTCTTACCTGAGTATAGATTGATGATTGTTGGGGTTGCAAAATGACATGGAGAATTTGTCTATAACATGATGAATATTCTGGACGGTTTACTTGTTACTCCTTTGACATGAAAACATATCAATCCGTTCCTCTGACAACAGTCTTGTTTTTGTCCAATTTCATATTTGATTTTTGCTCTTCCTTCTATTTTAAGTGTCTGAGTATGATCTTTAACATATTCAATTTCTGTAATTACCAACTTCTGTTTGATTTAGGTTCAAGCTTTGCTCGAGGTTTTGCCCAACCGGTTAACTGCTGACATATTAGAGGAACTCCGCATTAGCAAGCAAAAATTGGTATGGGATTAAATAATTTATGAGATTCAGTGCCGTGACATGTAAAATCTATTTGTTTTTACTATGTCGCTTGCATATCATAGGTTGAATTGGGTTCAAGGGCAGGAGCCCTTAGACAAATGCTACTTGATCTCTTGGAAGATACATATGAAATACGTCGCATCTGTATAATGGGAAGAAACTGCACCGTTAGAAAAGGAATTGATGATGTGGAATGCTCTGTTCCATTGGAGAAGCAGATTGCTGAGGGTAAGCTACATGAAGAATTTGCCTTTTGTGAAATGCTTTTCTTTACAA
The DNA here is from genome assembly GCA_026874005.2 of Erythroxylum coriaceum. Classification (NCBI taxonomy): domain Eukaryota; kingdom Viridiplantae; phylum Streptophyta; class Magnoliopsida; order Malpighiales; family Erythroxylaceae; genus Erythroxylum; species Erythroxylum coriaceum. Next base: position 1,350,010 of record JANQAP020000533.1, read on the forward strand.
GCCAATACTTTTCTCTCTAAACCAGCCACTTAATATTTTTTGTATTTGATTTATCATGTGCAGAAGAGGAGGAAGAAATTGAAATGCTTTTGGAAAATTATCTACAAAGGCAATTTCATCACTTCCTTTACTGGAGTTGAATTATATCGTACATCAAATATTGTCCTTTTTATGTTATTGTAGTTGCATTTCTTTTCCTATTCATCCCCTTAGGAAAAGTATTAACAAGTGTATGTTTGTCATTTTTTCATGTCTCCTCAAAATGTGCCTTGCATTTTTGCTTTGTGCATGTGGGAGACGAGTCATATTGTTTGTCAACTGTGTTCCTCAACTTTTACAAATGAAGGTTTTCGTAGCTAAAATATCAGGACTGTGTCATTATGTCCTTGGTAATAGATATTGCTTAATTTTTCACCTTGAAACTGTACTGCCGAATTTTAATCAATTGAAACCATGGAAATATAATATATGACGAGAATTTGATTTTCATTACTGGAGTAATATGTTGTTGTCTAAACATAGGACCAACTAGTCTGCGAGCTGGTAGGTAAAACTGAAACTCTACTGGTGGCAATGGCTGGTTGTCAATTTCCTGCTGATCTGATCTAGATCAGTGATATAGACATCCGGTATTAAGGAACAAACAAAGCTGTCAGAAGCTCTGAAGGTAAGTTTAGATCAAATAATGAAGAAGCCAATCAGCTACTCAAGTGGGCATGCATTAAGTACCAACTTTTTTGGTCACCATAATGTTTTCAGCCAGTCAGATAAATTCTTTCCACCTTTGCAGATGTGAATCATGTCATGGTCAAGCTGAAAGGCTTCTTGATTCTGCAAAAGAAATGGAAGATTCTATTGCCGTTAACTTGAGGTTGGAATTATATCTATTTTCTGGAATCTCTTTGGTGCATTGGATGTAGAAGAATGGCTGTAGTATGAAATAAAACAGTTAGTTGCACATTTCATTGGGCTAAACAATATATTCTTTGCTCATAAAATAGCTCTCAATTTGCTGATTTTTGTACATTATGCATCAGGAAGATTAGCTAAAGTGGCAAAAAGCTTAATTGTTAAATGGCTGGAATGAACTAAGCACACTCAGGTCCTTCTGTTTTCAATGGAAAGCAGAAGCAACAACTTTACACCTGAACTATTTGAATAATATTTCTAAAACCGTCAGTTACAGTTGTTGATAATGTGCAATGAATTTCCATTCTTTCACACTAAACAAATATAAATGTAAATTTATTGCATCTGGCATGAATTGGGGATTGAGAAAACTGGCTTAGCTGTAGTATTTGGCCAAATAAAATCTTCTATTTGGAGGCAACTATGGGAAGAGTGAAGGTTGTTTTCTTTTGGGTGTTGGGGGAGGGAGTATGAGAACCGGTGCAGTAAAAGCTGACAATAAGAATAGAAGCACAGTTCATCCTGGAGTTCTTAGGATAAATAGTTTTTGGTTGAAATTGGTCTTTGGTGCTAAAGAATCTGACCTTGTGCTTTATAACTTGTCTTCTCACTAGCTCTCGGCGACTCGAAGTGAGCAGAGTGGAATTACTTCTTCAAGTTGGGACATTTTGTATAGGAGTTGGCGCTTTGATTGCAGGTATACGGATTATCTTCTATTGGATCAATTAGTTATCCTATTTTGTTTTTACATACTGCAGCTGGTTCTTTTGTTTCATTTTGGACTCTCTGTACCCTGCTAGGCATCTAGTTAGTCCTCAAGTGCAATAATGGAATAAATATATTGATACTTCAAATCAAAGTGGCAGTTACAATAAGTGATTACGGTTGGATGATTTCCTGTGTTAGTACTGTTTTGGTAAATCAATTGGGTTACTGCAGTACTATCCAGCAGTTTTAATAATAATTAACAGCAGAAAATTGGACTATGACTCGGAGCTTCAGTTGTCTCCAGTTGGCATGGAGATCTCTCTTGGTTTTTCATCTGGAAATAAAACTTCACTAGTTACATTTAGAAGAAAATAAGGGTATCTTTTTAGTGGAGAGAGAAATAATCATGGTTTATCACATACTTCAGCTTTTATCATAAATATTATATGAATAATTTACTTTTGCCGACTTCTTCACTTAGAAAAACTGATGAATGGTTGCAGGTATTTTTGGCATGAACTTAAAGTCCTATCTTGAAGAACATGTGGTATGGCTAGTTTTTGGAACTTTAGCTTGTGTCAATATAAAGCAATATTTTTTTTTGATTTGACCTAAATTGATACCCTACATTAACCTTTCTTTTAATTGACCTATTGCAGATTGCCTTTTGGCTAACAACAGCTGGCATAATTGTTGGTGCTGTTGTGTCATTTTTTCTTATGTATTCATATCTCAGGGCTAGGAAAATACTGTAACTTAAGCAGATTTTTAGTTAAGGTAAGTCGTATTTTCCTTTACTCCTTATTTCTGTTAACTTTGTTTCTCACTTTTGTTGTAAAGATGATTCAACTTAAGTGCTATAGCATAATACTTTGATTCAAATTTTCTATGAATGTATTGCATTTTTATGTAAAGATTTATTTAGAATGCACATTTTAATCCATTTTAGAAATACTGGATTGCATCAAAAACTAAAACAGTGTAATGTGTTTTGCAGGTGATTTTAAACGTTTAATCGTCCGCGGCCTAATATACATAGGGTAGCTTTCAAGCATGTAGTTTAGTCTGTTGTTGTCATTAATGCTGAGTACTTTTTATAACAACAGTATTTTAGGTACTGTTCCTGAAATCCTCATTAAATAAAAGAGTATTTGATTCGGTTCCTCCGAATTTGAATATGTAATGGGTGAGTGGTAATGATATTGTTATTCTGTGTATTGTTGATCGAAGTTGCTTAGACATCGGAGTGGAAAAAACCTGATATGTCATTCTTTATCCACATAGGCAATTGGAATGCATGAAGCTTTTAAGAGAAGTTGAAGATATTAGTTTTCTACTAAACATTCCCTATTATCTTTTCTGTTCACTCTCTCTGTACGCAGAACTCTTTTCAGGCCTTGAAGATGGAGCGCGCTTGATGTTGTTTTCAAAGTAGCCCTTGCTATTTCAGAATGACACAGCATAAGAGCTAGATCGCCGCACCACCCGTCTTTTGAGCGGTGACCAAGACTGGATATTCACGTTTAGGCAGTGCGTGCTTATTTTATTGCTCCCAACTTATGCAATTGTGTTGCAGAGAGTTCCAAATGCTGGATTTTACGTTTAGGCAGTGCGTGCTTATTTTATTGCTCCCAACTTATGCAATTGTGTTGCAGAGAGTTCCAAATGAAACGTTTTATTAAAAACAACATTTTATTAAAGTTAAGCAGAGAGTGTCTCTAAGTCACATGTATTGTTCTGTTATTTCCTTTACGTATCGTTAGTATGGCTGGAAAGTGTAAGAGCGCCATGTGTTGAGTCTGTTAGGTGGTTGTGCCTTAGGGAACGTTATTGTCGAGTCTGTTAGATTGTGCCTTAGGAAGCGATATATATCTTGGGTAAGAATTATTGGGAGGTATCCTAGTTCAGGGGTTTTTCTTCTCTGTAAACGGGGATATATCTTTAATACAACAACCAGACTTTTCTGGGTTTATCTTTTTCTACACTGTTTTTCCACTGTTACATTTTGGTATCAGAGACGTTTTAATGGTGACCACATCAGAGCTTCAAACCAGACTCAACTCCATGGAGAAGGAGATGATTGAGAGGTTGGATGAGAGAGATAAGAAGCTGGAGAAATTATCGAGGGCAATAAATGCTAAGTTTTAGGAGGTGTTGAAAGCTATCAACTAAGGAAAAAGAGTTGAACAAGAAGGAGAAAGTAAGAACCAGAGAGAGGTAGGAATTTAGAACAAAATTCGGGAGCTGGAATAGAAATCAATTCATGAACTTAGCAGGTGTTGAAAGCTATCAACTAAGGAAAAAGAGTTGAACAAGAAGGAGAAAGTAAGAACCAGAGAGAGGGAGGAATTTAGAACAAAATCCGGGAGCTGGAATAGAAATCAATTCATGAAGGTGATGTTCCGTAGCTTCGATAGTACAGACTTCATAACTTAGAGAAAGAAGGTAGAGCATTTCTTCGCGCTTGAGGAGATCCAAGAGAAGAAAAAGGTGAAACTCATTTTACATTTAGAGAGAGAGGCATTTTCCTGGCAACAACAATACCTCAAAAATCGAGGTAATGTACCCTTACATAACTGGAGTTACTCATTGATCAGATTTGATGAGTTTATATTTGATGACCCTGTTGTTGAGCTAGTGCACCTAAAGCAGCTTGGTAGTGTCGAAGAATATATGGAAATTTTTGATGAACTAAGTGCAAGAGCTAACTTAGACAGATCCGTAGCACTGAGTTGTTTTTTTTTTGGGCAAATTGAAGGGACATTTGGAAAAAGTAGTACGAATACACAAACCAAAAACAGTCAGTGAAGCTATAACCAATGTTGCGAATACCGTACCGGACTCGGTACCGGATTGAGTTCTGGAACGATACTGTACCAGTACCGGTCAA
>JANQAP020000533.1:1360077-1389280 GCA_026874005.2 Erythroxylum coriaceum
GGTTTTCGAGGTTGGAAAATGGTACGATCATGAAGAGGAAGTGGACTCATGTCAAGTCCCCTGCAAGCTTTTCCCCATGCAATTAAGAAGTTGCTCGTTGAATGCCCATCTGCAACAAGGTGATGGGTTGTGAAACCAACCACCAAAGAGCCACAAGTGAACCTCGTAAGTTGAACTTGGAGCAACTCATCCACTCCACTCAACCGAGGATGAAGGGTGAGCAAAACTGGGGAGGGCTTCAGTGGCATGAGTCGGTCGAGCTTCCCATGAAGAGAAGCTTCAACGAACCTAGCGCCTTTGTCATTGAGAAAAATGACACGATCACCTTTGGCATTTTCACCGAGCCTTCCTGCGAATTCTCTATATTTTGATAAAGCCCTTTGAAGGCCAATCTCAATGGTTGTGTTAGATGGAGTCGGTGGACGATAGGCGTAGATTACGGCTATGTGAATGTCGTAGGTGACTAGATCAAAGACGCTAAGAGGGATATGGTTTGAGATTGAAGGTGCAATGCCTTCATACACTGGCTTCACAATCCTTCTACTCTCTATCTTCACCTTCATGGCTTCAGGTGTATTATGGTTTAGTAGGTTTGTATTTGGAGCAAGTAAGTTGGGTTGGGAGGAAAGTTCCATTTTGAGTTCATCTGATCTGAGCCATACTCCATCTTCACTTATATAGAGTGAAGCCTGTTTTGGTTGGCGGCGTTATCTTTCCGTCAAATAATCAAAACTTGGCCGTTCAAAACATGTAATAATTCTTATCGTCTTTTTATTACCTACGATTTCAATGTATTTTATAATACTAACGGTCAAAAATGGTAATTTAGTTTATAAAATTAATCTCTGTGAAAAAGAAAGCTAAAAAAAATTTCTTGGAACAAATAGTATATGATTATATACATTTTAATCTAAAAATATTGTTTTTATAATTAATTTATTTCAAATGTGGTTTTAACCAATATTCTAACAAATATTTTAAAAACTAAACTAGAAGTTAAACCAATAAGATAAAAGTTAAAGATTGAATAAAATTAAAAAATTATCATAAAACCTGTTAAAGATAAAAAAAACTAGTATTAAATTGTGGTTAAAGTTTTAATAAAATTGAAAAATTTTCAAATATAATTGAAGAAAAATGATCTTATCTATTAAAAATTTGAAGTTTAATTAAAAATAGACAATGTTACATAAAAATTAACTAATTTGTTTTGTTTTAAAAAATTGATTAATTTACAAAGACTAATCAAATTAATTAATAAATTAATCAATTTTTAACAATAAAAATTATTAAAGTAAATTGAATCAAAAAATTAAAAGTTGAATTGAAAAATTGGTTAGTTTAAAGTTTTACGGAACCGATATAATTTTTTAATATTGATATTAACTTTTTTGAGCTTATCGAATCGGTTCATTTTTTAATATTAATTTTAACGTAAAAATAAAAAAATTGAATCCAACAACTATACTAAGGTATAGAAATATGTTAAGTGAGCTTAGCATCATGTATATATGAATGTAAAGTTTGATTTCAATTTTTTTTTCAGAGTGCAGGCAATGTCAAATTTAATTAATAATGTAGCTTTCAAGTTTCGGCATCTTATCTTTTTTCTTATTGGTTGACGTGTTTACGACCTTTTGGTGTCTTCAGGTAAAAGGATTATAGATTACCGCAAAATTTTTTTAATAGAAAAAGGAATCTATAGTCAATGTACTTAAAATTTTAAATATATATAATAACTTATAAATCATATTATTCGAATAAATCACTTAATAAAAACCCACAGTTCGAATTAAGTAACACCATTTAATATTAGCAGACGATTTTCTATTACCCACCACCAACTACATCACTTCCTGCGGGTTCCAACGCAAGATCTTTGAGTTTTGTATCGTATGAGCTAAAAAAAGATATAAAAGATTTTTGTCAGCCAAAAGTGTATTTTAATTCTCATCGATCTACATCAAAATATAACTTGACATTCAAATTGAAACGTAAGATTTTTAAAATAATCAGGACACATTTTAAGTGAACGATAAATTTAACAAGATTAATTCCCTACAAATTAAATGTCACGTTAATATTAACGAGATATTATTTTTTATTTTTAAATAAAAGTAAATTGTACTATCACTTAATTATTATTTTTAAATTAACCAGAAAGTATGTCTCACTGTTATGTAACAATAGGTCCACTTTTATACATTTTAGATAGTAGGTTTTGTTACCATGTGACAGTAAAGTCTACTTTTATATATTTCAGGCAATATATTCTACTTGTCAACTGATATTATTTTTTATTTTTGTTTTTAACGTGATGTTTTAACTAATGAAAAAATAAACTCATTAATTTTTTCATTTACTTAAAATCTGTTTTGCATGTTTTCAATTCGTTAAGGTTCAATTTGAATGCTACAAAATGTTAGAGTCTTTTTTGTATATTCTGTTGTAAACGTTAAGGTTAAAAATGCATTTTTAGTCTTTTGTACTTTTTAAAATTATATTGAAAAATATATAAATTAAATTTAAATTAAGAAAATAAAGATTAAATTAAAAATATACTTTATGTTTTAAATACTTTTAAAAATAAAATAATTTAAAAATATTTATTATGTCTAAAAATATTCCATATTAATTTAATAATACAATTAGAAAATATTTTTTTGAAATATTCTTAATTTTAATCACATAATAGAGGACTAAATTTTAATAGGAGGCTAAAATTTTTATATAATTAAAAATAATTTTTTAGGTTCATTAACTACTTTCATTCTTTAAACAGTTTTTATATTCATATTTTATATTTTAATCATTTTTCAAACTTTCTCTATTTTTTGATATCATCTATCCATTTTAACTATAAGTATATAAATTTAATTTAGATATAATAAACAAATAGAACAAAATAAGGGTATAATTATTGAGGGTCTACTCTTATTTTTTACTTTTCTAATAAGGAAATATAAGTTTAATTTATTTTTATAACATATGAAGTAATTGTTGTTTTTATTTTATTTTTTCGTAATCTAATTTTATTATTAAATAAATAAAAAGAGTTTCACATTAATTGCATTTTTAAATAATAAATTTTATAATATAAGATTTTATTTAAATGATATAAAATTAAGGAATTATTTTATAATTTTAAAAACTATTTAAAATAGTATCTGATAATAATTAATACTAGTAATAATTGATATTGATACCATACCATTTTTTTTATTAAAATCAGTAGAATTCGCAGCATTGGTCCAAATGATGATTTTTGATACTATAGTATAACATAACACCCCACAAGGTGAGTTTGGAATTTGGATGCATGTGATCTGAGAATGTATGTGCGACTTCTACACAGTTTTTGATTTTCTGGCTTCAAAACTGGACAAATTTGTGTTCAAATAGGAAATACATTGGACTAGAAGTCAATGTTATCAAATTGACTTGGGTGAAAATCTTTGAAACCAACTTTTCTCTGACATATTTTCTAAAACATGTATTTAAATATTTCCTATGTCATTAAACAGTGTATTCGGAGAGAAATCAAAGTCATCCCAAAATTTTCAAAGTAATTATGTATTTTATTTTCTAATTAATCATTTCTTCTTTGACAATTATCACGCTATTACGTTTGACAAGAGGTGAATAATAATACTACCATAGACCAAAACAGACATTCAAAATTTTTTCAAAGAACCTAGACGTGAAATATTTGACTAATTATTATATTTTTCTAAATTTGACTATTCGGTAATTTAATTATCTAAAGTTATTAATTTTCTACCATTATGTATCAAAATTATTAAGTCTAAATGAATTTAAATTAGTCAGTCCCCTAAATCTTTATCATTATCCAAATTATGTAATTAAATCCAAGCAAACTATATTATTACATAAATTCTGCAACAAAAATTTTTATTTTTAGTATATAATTCGAATAGTTCTATTGGTTATCAATATATTTGAATCCTACATTATAAAATAGAGAGATCTAAAATTTTTAAATTAATTTAATTTTTTGAAAATAAAATTAATAAAAATGTCGTATATAACACATGTATGGTTAATCTATCTCCCACTTTTTCAATTCAAAAGCCCTTTTTATGTTATTTTAGTTAACAACTTTTAAGGTTTTAATAATCAACAGGAGAGAGAGAGAGTTGAACCAAAGTATTTGTCATGTACATATTATTCCCTTTTCTTCAAAAGGACTAAGAGTTTCTTTTTCTAACGTATATTTTTTTGTTCCCTTCCTGTTCATGGGGTAGGTGGGTTACATGTACATATATTGACTTCAGGTTAAAACATAACAAAAGTCAAAACATTATGTCTATGTAGTTAGAATGTCAACCAATCATAATAGCTGACAGAACTTTATAGATTGGTTATGTTGCCGTCAAATTGATATTAAATTGCATTAGATCATAATCTCAAAAAAAAAAAACCCATTAGATCATGATGACCTACTTAAAATACATTAATAACCCTAATAATATTAGTGAAAAACCGTAGAAGTTAATAGTTTCACAAATTGTCTAATTTTATGTGGTCGTCTCTGGTATAAATAAAAACAAAAATCAATCAAAAGAAAAATAATAAATGACATCAAAAATTTAGTAATGCAGTTCAGCACTCCTTGCCTACATCTGCGGAGCCCTCACCCAAATTAATTCTTTCACCAAAATACAATAGATTTATCTAAGGCTTTACTGAGCCGACACCACTCAACCCTTGACACTATCTCAACCTCATTTTCCGTGAAAGAATTTCACACCCAATAACACGACCGACTCGTGTTAACCTCATCAGAATATTTTTCTCTACTACTCTTAATGAAAGAGAATCAATAAAAATAACTCAAGTGATTAATCAATTAAGAAAAGAATAACAATAAACTTGAGATAAAAAGAAGACAACTTCCCAATCGGTTCAACTCCTACAGAATAGATATGAAAATTGTTCACAAAATATAGGCTGATTCATGTAAATTTCAGTACCAACTCACAGTTACAGTAGGAACACATCACGCATTACAGAATCTCATATATCTCCTTTATGGCAAGTTCGTCGCACGAAAATTCACTCAAAAATGGCTTTAGAATGTCTCAATTCCTTTTCTGATTGACTATCATGCTATCCTGAACCCTGTATATGAGACCCGAGACACGAAAATTTGAAACATCTCCCTCATGTGATGTCTGAAGCATGAAAATTCACTTAAAATCGAATCCGGAATACCCTAATTCCTTTTTCTGGAGTTAAACTTTAATTTGTTACTAATGTAATAAATCCAAAAAAATGGAAAAATCACTTTATAAATTTCCTGGACCCGAAAACTGACCCAAAACACCTCGAGGTATCCTTACGGGAAATCTGAAAATTTTGTGTTTTTTTTAAATTCACTATAGCAGGATCTGTACGGCTGATGTCAGCATGATGTCAACTGAGCCACATCATCAGCTGATGTGGTAGCCACGTCAGTGTGCAAGGGCACTGGCGCGCATGCAGGCTGACGTGCCCCAGATGCGTCTGGCACATGCGCGTCATATGCCACCCAGACCAGACGCACCGATACGCGTCCTTCATTGACCATTGCCACGTGGACGGACCGGTGCACGCACCCGCTTCCCCATATCGGTTGGAGTGTGGGTCGCGTCTCGTGCGTGCAACGCATGTGCGACACCCATCGTGCTCTAGCTGTCGTGACGCGACAGCGTCTGATTGGCGCTTGTAGTCGTACGATGCGTTACCGTGTCACTGTAGCAGCGTCGGGCGCGTGCATTCTTCCTTGCCTACGACACTGGAGGGGATTTTCGGCATCCCAGAGGCCCGATTTTCACTCCGTTTGGCCTGTTTTGGATCTGTATTCCAAGGCTAACCTTATGTATATCACTTCTACATAATTATATATGAAAAAAATCGAAAAACAAATCAAAAACGGAGAAAAATTATATCAGATGAAAAACTAAAAAACCTTCATTTCCAGCAATCTGATCACGTAACAACTCTGATATCACGTGTAACACGTAGAACAGACTTTATTATGTATCCAGGATCGGACGTGAAGGGATTAAAAACGAAGGAATGCGGAATACCTGATTTCGGTTCCATCTCTGATTCTGAAGTTGATTTCAGGCACCAAACGAGCTCCAATCTCCCGGAACTTTTACGGAAAGTCTTCACCGGCACGTGGTTTAGGCCTTTCCATAGTTTTCTCAAAACACGAGTTCTCTTAACAGGTCAGAGATTCCTTATGCTCATGATTGATATGAGTAACTGCAGGAGACCATAACCCATTTATATAGCTTCCATATCGGGCTTCTCCATCACAAGACCGATATGGACCAGGTTCACACTAAAAGAGATCCATTTTCCACCCAGACTTCGACTAATTGATTTAGATCATTTATTGGGCCACTTTATTATCTTTATCTGGATCAAATTACGTAACTTAACCGATAATTTATTTAAAACCAAATAATGCAATTAAATGTTGTCCAATTAATGGGAAAATGACAAATTGCCCTTAGGGGCAAAATTGTCTAACAAAGAACACTCCTCTGCTTGAGAATTTACCTGTTCTTCGATTTGGAGAATCCAATGAGTTAGAAAAAGGGATGAAATAGTAATCATGTATCCTTGGAAACCTAGCCATTCTGTCAATAAATGGGTTGTTATGGGAAGAGTATTCAAATCAGGGAAATTACTATTGACCGAAAGCACTTCCTCTGGTCAGTTGGCCTAGATAGACACTGATCATGCTAGAGATGAGGCAGTGAGTGGTTTGAATAATTCGGGAACTATCTCTTTATGTATGGAGAATAGTAGTGATGGGGGAATTGAGCCTAGTGAAGGAAGGGTCGCACTTAGAAATGATTTGGACTGTCATTTGGTACCACTTGATCCATTAGACCAAATTGTAGCTTCTAAGGACGGTTTTAAGGCATGGAAAGTCTGAATAATATGGCAATCAACTTACAACCACTGGAAGCATTTAAGAAAGATAAAAAGAAGTTAGAATGTGTATCCATGGAGGTAGAGACAATGAAACTTACATATGTTAGAAATACACTGGTGCAAAAGTTGAATCTTGCTCATTCTGAAATTGAGAATGCTAGTAATGAGAATGTACTAGGTGTGAGAAATGCGAAGACTGATTCTTCGTGTCCAGTTCCTTCCCAGTCATTTAGACATAACCTGTTAAATTATGCAAAATGTTTATTAGTTGATAATGTTGCCCATATTTCTGTCAATTTAGAGCAAAATGTTGAAGACAGTAATGCAGTCAGTACCCTGGCAGTAGCTGTTCTAGAAGAAATGGATGACTTTAGCATGCAATCCAAGTCCTTTAAAATGAAATCAACTAGGAAGAGAAAACAAAATCTCAAGTATCAGGGGGATTCCCCCATAAATGTCAGTCCTTGTGTGGAACACTAAGGGGTTTAATGACCATCTGAAAAAATCACTAGTAAGGGAGACGGTGAGGGATATGAAGCCTTGTTTACTAGGTCTTCTAGAAACCAAAATAAAAGACTCCCACCCCCTTGTTGGTTCTATGTTTTTGAGTGTTAATTGGGAGCTTATTTCCAATCACAGCTCAGATTATAATGGCAAAATTATCTGTCTTTACAACACGGAAATGATAGGAGTTCAGGCCATGCAAGAATCAGACCAGTTTATTCATCTCCAGTGTCAGTTACGAGGTACAACAATTGTTTTTGAGCTTTCTCTTATCTATGCTTCTAATTTTGGCTTCCAAAGAAATACACTACGGAGGGACTTAGAAACTATTCAGCTCAATATCTCCACTCCTTAGCTTATTGTGGGTGATTACAACTGCTCTCTTTGTTTGGTTGAAATTGAGGGAGGTAGCAGTTTAATCTTGGTTTGACGAAGGAGCTACCTAATTTCTTAGCTAGGATGGATTTGGTGGATCTTAAATATATTGAAAGACTCCTTACTTAGACTAACAACTAGTAGGGTAACTTGCTCGTTTGAAAGAAATTGGATCGATATCTAGTCAATTCATTTTGGGCTATAACAATATCATAATTCTTTTGATCATTTCAGTTAAAATTTATTGTCCGAATGACATGTTGATCCAACAGTTGGTGGACCACAGAATACTGGGTGCACCTTTTTGATTTTTCAACCACTTAACTCATATGCCCAACTTTATAGAACTAGTTGGTAGGTGCTGGAGTATTGACAACGTTGGATGCAAGTCATTTCAGTTTATGCAGAAATTCAAGATGGTGAGTCAGATAATATTTTAAATATTTTATTATATTAATTCATAAATTTTAATTAAGTGATGATTGTGGCTCAAATTATTAATAATAAAGATAAATATTTAAATTCTAGCAAAGTCTTAAAAAAAGGAAAGCTTCTCTCTCTACGAACTTTTGATCTGACAGCTCTCTTCTCAAATTACCTCTATACCCTCTCTCTTTTCGAGCCTTCTTGGGAAATTACTTTTCTTGAGTTTGGTTTGGTAGACCTTTCCTATCGGTTTCAAGGTGGCTCAGGCCCTTGCCTCGCCAGAGGGCCTCCCCCAGGCTGCCCATGGATTATGGAATTGGGGTAATCACTTTATTTCCAAAGATAACTACCCACCTCCCTCTCGCGAAATGCTTAAGGGGACTTCGACAGAGAAGCTTGTTGATAAAACTAGTAATGAGGGGAAAAATCTAGAGAACTCTTAGTCTAACAAGGAAGAACTAATGCAGCGTAACTACAACAATGTAATACATTTTGCGTGCACCCAATGGAATAACATGCAAATTCTTATCCATGACCGTTAAAAAAAAACTCTTATCCTTGACAGTACACATTATTCAGCGCTAGCCCAGAAACTCAAAATAGAATTTTGTCTAGAAGGTAGTCTTGAGGATTTAAAATCATGGACGCTCCTCCAGCAAAGTTGAAGCTAACTTGAGGAAATATGTCATTAATACCCAGCACAATATAGAAGCAGTCTGAGTTGAGATCATTGTAGAAAATAGTATACTTAATGGAAAATAAATGGTTAAAAGATAAAGAACTAGATGTAATCAGATAACATTGATTTCCTTTGGAAAGTACTGGACGTACAGATTGTGAAGCAACATTTGATATCTACAATAGAAACAAAATCGAGTCAAAAAGTAATAAATACATTTTACATGAGAGATTTTCTCTAGCTATCTAAGCAATGTTAAAAGGCAATTTTCGTTGGTTTTTGGGTGACAAAAGTAGGCAGAATTTTTGCAGGAATTTTTCAGCATAGAGCAGTCATGATCAAACGTATGATCGGAGCTTAAAACTTTGTTTGATCGACTTAAAAGTTTAATTGGAGGTATTCAACATTCTAATCTACATTTTGAACGACGGAGATCAAATTTTGGTGGTTAGATATTTAGTAATATATTTCGTAAGACCGTTGCTATTTTGGTAAAGTTTTTCACAGGCTTTGTTATCTATTTTGGGATTTGGTGCTTTCATTGATTGTTAAAGTTCATATCTCAATTGAGTACTTGTTGATTATTGTACTTTACTTTTGATTGATGATAGTGGAGTTTTGGAGTTGAACTTACAAGTCCCGTGGTTTTTCCTCTTTACATTGGAGGGGTTTTCCACGTAAAAGTCTTTGGTGCTTTTTTGTTTGCGTCTTGTGTGTTTTGTTTCTTCTTTTATCTTCCGTTGTTTGCTGGATTAATCTTATTTTAACGCTCCTAATATATTCTAGCAAATTGGGGAGGATTTCGTTGTGTGTTGTGTTTCTTAGGAAACCCCGTTTCCTCCTATCAGAGTGGTATCAAAACAATTTTTGATTTGATAGAATTATGGAAGTTAATATAAGCAGGATGATATCTTTAAATGGCATGAATTATCAAAAATGGAAGGGTCAAATGAAAGACCTATTATTTGTGAAAAGTATCCATCTGCTTGTGTTTGCTTTAGAGAAGCCAGATTCCAAATCTGATGAAGATTGACAATTTGAGTATGAACAAGTTTGTGGTTATATTAGACAATGGGTGGAAGATAATTTTTTAAATTATGTTGCTAATGAAACATATACTAGAACACTATGGAATAAACTTGAGTAGTTATATACTTCCAAGACTGGGAATAATAAGTTGTTTTTACTCAAGCAGCTAATGTAGTTGAGATACACTGAAGATACGCCTATCTCTGACCATGAGAATGAGTTTCAAGATATTTTAGATCAGCTGACTAATGTGGGAGTAAGATTATGATGAGATTTTTGGACTGTGGTTGTTGAATACTTTTCCTGATTCTTGGGGGACATTTCGGGTCTCACACACTAATTATGGACCTAATGGTATTATGTCTATAGACTATGCGAAGAGTGGAATTCTCAATGAGGAAGTGAGAAGAAAAACTCAGGGTTCATCATCATCACATACTGAGGTTTTAGTTACAGAGCAAAGGGGAAGACTACAAAAATAGAAGTCATAGTGATAGAGGCAAAAGTAGAAGCAAGTCCATGTCAAAATATAAGGATATTGAGTGTCATCATTGTCACAAGAAAGGTCAGATCAAGAGGAACTGTTAAAAGTGGAAGAATGAGAATGAGAGCAATGGTAACAAGTTAAGAAAGGTTGAAGATGGTAGTGTTGATCGAGTTGCCATCGCTACAAATGAAGATCTAGTTATTGTTTTTGATGATTGTGACATTAATATAGTTTCTTTTGATACTAGTTGGGTGGTTAATATTGGTGTTGCAGTCTATATTACTTCCAGGAAGGAACTCTTTACTACCTACACTGCGGGTGAGTTTAGTTCACTGAGGATGGGTAATAATGGTGTGTCCAAGGTAGTTGGTGTAGGTGATGTTTGTTTGAAGATGGGCAATGGCTCTAAATTACTCCTTAGAGATGTCAAACATGCTCTGGATGTCCACTTGAACTTGATTTCCATTGGAAAACTTGATGATGATGGTTATAATAACTTTTTTGGTGATGGTTGTTGGAAGCTCAGCAGAGGGTCATTGGTTATAGCTTTAGGAAAGAAGTTAAAGACGAGTTTGTATTTGATACAAGCTTCAATTTCAAATGGAATTGTGAATCTGGTGGAGAAACAAAATTCATCGGAGTTGTGGCACAAGAGGTTAAGTCACATTAGTGCAAAGGGCCCTGAAAATTTGGCTAAGAAGAATGTTCTTCTAGGGTTGAATAGTGCTTGTTTAGAGAAGTGCTCTTAGTGTCTTGAAGGAAAGCAGAATTGAGTTTCCTTCATGACTAATCCTCCTCATCGAATGCCAAATGTGTTAGATTTGGTGCATTCAGATGGTCCATTGAAGGTACATTCAATTTCTGGTGCATCTTATTTTGTCATTGTTATTGATGACCATTCCAGGAAATTGTGGATTTATGCCTTGAAGATAAGGGATCAAGTTCTTAATAAGTTTAAGGAGTTTCAAGCTTTGGTTGAAAGGCAAACTGGAAAGAAGTTGAAGTATATCCAGATTAGTAATAAAGGTGAGTATCGAGGACCGTTTGAAGAGTTTTGTAGGCAACAGGAAATTCGACATCAGAAGACATCTCTAAAGACACCTCAGTTGAATGGGTTGGTTGAGAGAATGAACAGAACATTAACGGAGAGAGTAAGATCCATGCTTGCGGATTTGAAACTGCCAAAATCCTTTTGAGGTAAGGCTTTATACATTGCTACTTATGTGATTAATCTAACTCCTACTATTACTTTGCAGGGTGAAGTTCCAGAAAATGTCTGGACTGGTAAAAACACCTCTTATGATCATTGGAGGATATTTGCTTGCAAGGTTCATGTTCATGTTCATGTTCTAAAAGATGAGAGGTCGAAGTTGGATACTAAAGCTAAACAATGCATCTTTATTGGTTATGGTTAGGATAAGTTTGGTTATAGGCTTTATGATCCTGTTGAGAAGAAGTTTATGAGAAGTCGTGATGTTGTGTTTACGAAGACCAAACCATTGATGATATTGAGAAGGCGAAAAAGTCTGATTCTTATATTCAAAGTGACCTCACAAATTTTGATCTAGTTCCTGTGTCACAGTTGCCTACTAGAGTTGAAAAAGGAGTTGAGACTGATATGCAGTATGATGATGTTGTTGATGACTAGTATGATGGTGTGATAAATTGTTACTTTTGTGCTAACTTTGGATATAAATCTCTTCAATTTGTTGAAATTTTTGTTTAAAATTAATGAATTTGTTTCTTAATTGTTCTCAGATAATTTTTAACACATGGGAGAAGAATTTGAATAAAAAAGAAGCAAGAAAAGTAAAGGCAATTTAAATTTCCAACTGGCAGAAAAATAATTGATTAAGTATGGGCACGTGCAAGGAAAAAGCTTATCTGCAGAATCTGATTTGAAAACAGAATCTATACACCTAGGATTTTAATTATTTTGGGAATTAAGTTGTTGTTTTTAGGTGGGGGATCTACTACCTGATTGGTAAGGGAGGTGTATCTGACAAGATAATGATAAGAGATAGGAGAAGAGAGTTAAAGATACATCATTTTTTTACATTTTCTGCTACTTTTTCTTTTCTAGTTTTCTTGGTTGGAGTTTTCAGATTTGGCTTTAAAAAGTGCAGTTATGGAGAATATGTGTTCTGCTATTTTTCTGTTGGGTTTTTCTTTTGTTACGAATAGCTAAATCCTTCTTCTTGGTTAAAGGGAATCACATTATCATCTAGTATGTGTGATATTTTCTAAATAAAGTTTATTTCATTGTGAATATTAAGTGTCTTTTGTATTACTTTTTATGATTAAATTGATTGATCTCTAGGGTGCGCAACTAGGAATTTATTGATTTAATTTACAGTGAGATTAGTAAGATTTGATGTTCAGTTTTGCTAATCCAAAGTGGCAATTAGGATGACCTTCTTTACGTTAGGGATTGGAAATTCTAAAAAAGATACTTATCTAGATTAAATACATATCGTATGTATTTTGTCTTGCTCACGGGTTCTCTTGGTTCTTAAAGCTATTAATTAATCAAACTTAAGATCGTATCTAAGTTGTTGGTTAATAAGGGTACATAGAATACATGTTTCGATTCATCTAATCCTAAAAGAGAACATCACTCAATAAGTATTTGTTAATGGACTTAATTTTATATCAATGATCCATATTAGTTTGATAACATAGGTGACCCGAAACTAAGGTTCGTTATTAATTTTCCATATCTGAATATTTTCATTTATTTCCAATTTTTGTGTTTTTAATTTCTAAAAATCACTCAATTTTTACCCCCTAAGATTGTTTTAATTTTCAACTTATAAAACATTTACCATTAGATTCCTCGTAGGAACGATCTCAACTCTTCACTAACTACATATTTCATTATTAGAGTTGGTATTAATTTAGTTGCAAGTGACAACATTACCAAATTTTGGTATTAATTCTTCAGCTGCTTTTGATTTTTTTTCTTCTTGTCTTTTAATTTTTTTCTTCTTGCTCCACAAAAATAAGTAAAAATTAATCTTCAGAAAATGACCCAAATGCAGTGTTTTCGACTCATTTTAATTTCTTTGTTTCAAAATTGTACCTAAAATCATATATGAATTGAAGTGAGTATCTTAAGCATTTTCGTATCATTAATCGCTAAATGTAAATGATTAAATGTATCAATAATTAAACACATATCAAATTTGATATGGTTTGTATGGGTATGAACCCTACGAATGTGACTGAGGAGCAAATCAAATTAAGAGCCTTTCCATTTTCTCTCAAAGATGATACTCAAGATTGGTTGTATTATTTAGCTGGTGAAAATGTGCAAACATGGGTTGAAATGAAGAGACTTTTCTTTAAAAAATATTTTCCAGCATCAAGAGTTGCCAATATTAGAAAAGAAATTTGTGGCATTCAACAGCACATAGGAGAGACATTATATGAATATTAGGAAAGATTCAAGAAGCTTTGTGCTAGTTGTCCCCATCACCAAATAAATGATCAATTGCTGATTCAATACTTTTATGAAGGTCTTTTACTTACGAATAGGAGTATGATCGATGCTGCAAGTGGTGGAGCTTTAATTAACAGAACTTCGATGGCTACAAGAGATTTGATATCGAATATGGCTTCCAATACACAACAATTCAGGATACGTTATGGCCATAGTTCAAAACAAGTAAATGAGGTGAATGTGACAGGGTTGGAGAAGATATTAGATGATCTTACATCTTTGGTGTGGCAATTTATAGTTACAAAAAAGAAGAAGCAAGGATATGTGGAATGTGTTCGATGTTGGGACACTCCATGACGCATGTCCAATTTTGCAGTAAGAAAGTGCAAAACAAGTCAATGCGTGGGTGGTTTGCTGGGCAAAATTAAAGGAAATATGACCCATTCTCCAGCACCTATAATTCAGGTTGGCGTGACCATCCAAATTTACGTTATGGGAACTCTTAAGGATAACAAGCTACTGCAAATTTCAAGCAATATATACAACCATATGTTCCTAAACAGCATCAACAAATGGCACCCAATTCGAAGGTAAGTCTTCTTTGGAAGATATAATTAAATCTTTGGTCATTAACACCGTGACATTTCAGCAAGATACTTAAGCTAGTATTCAAAACCTTGAAAATCAATTGAGTCAAATGGCAACAGCCATCAATTGGTTGGAGGCACAAAGTTCTGAAAAATTTCCAGCTCAATCAAAAATTAATCCAAAACAAAGTACCAAAGCTGTCATATTGCAGAATGGTAAGGAATTGAAGGAACCATCTCCAAAAATCTCCAAGATGGAAATCGAAGAAGAAGCAACAAAGGAAGCACCTAATCAGCCAAAAAAGACGCATTCAGGTCTGCAGAATTTTGTTGTACAGCCCCCTTTTCCTAGTCAATTCACCAAGGCAAGGAAAGAGGAGCAAGAGAAAGAGATATGGGAGAATTTCAGCAAAGTACAAGTAAATATTCCTTTACTTGATGCCATTAAACAAATCCCTCGTTATGCTCAATTTCTTAAGGAACTTTGCACTTCAAAACGAAAATTGAAATTTGATGCGAAAGTACAATTTGGAGGGAATGTTTCAGCCATACTGCAAAAGAAAAAGCTTCCACCTGAATGTCAAGACCCAGGTATGTTCACTATTCCCTATAAAATTGGTGATTTGAGAATTGAAAAAGCTATGTTAGATTTGAGTGCATCAATAAATTTCATGCCTTACGATATTTACAAGTCCTTAAACGTGGGGCCTCTCAAAGAAACTAATGTAGTGATTCAATTAGCGGATCATTCAAATACTTATCCAAAGGGCTTGTTAGAAGATATCTTAGTTCAAGCGGGTGAAATGCTTTTTCCAGTTGATTTTTATATTTTGCAGATAGGGAGTGATGATGTATCTTCTTCAAATCCAATTTTATTTGGAAAGACATTTTTGAAAATCACTAGAATAAAAATTGATGTTCATAATAGATCATTGACTATAGAATTTAATGGTGAATTGATTAAATTCAATATATACAATGTCATGAAATATCCGGATGATGAACAATCTATTATTTCTGTGGATTTTATTGACAATTGGGTGCAGAAAAATTCATCATTAAATGGAAGAGATGAACTTGAGATAATTTTGGAGATGGGAGATGCGTTACAGTGGAAAGGAATTATAGAGATGATATTGCCCAACTACGAACTAGAAGTGTTGTTTTGTCATTTGGAGAAAACCAAGCAATTGGTGAAACAAATGCCGTATATAGAGCTATCCCGAAACAACTCCAAACTTCTGCCTTTGTTGATTTAACCACCCATGTTGGAGTTGAAGAGTTTGCCTAACCATCTTAAATACATATTTTAGGTGAGCAAGATATATTACCTGTTATTATTTCAAATAAACTTACTCTTTTGCCAGCAAATCAATTGATTCAAGTGCTAAGACAACATAAAGAAGCCTTCGAATAGACAGTGGTTGATTTAAAAGGCATTAGTCCCACCATTTGTATGCACAGAATCTTGATGGAAGATGAAGCCAAGGTAGTAAGGCAACCTCAACGACGTTTGAATCCACCTATGATGGAAGTGGTGAAAAAGAAAACCTTGAAGCTTCTTGATGCTGGAATCATTTATCCCATTTCAGATAGCAATTGGGTAAGTCCGGTCTAGCTAGTTCCAAAGAAAACTGGGGTGACTGTAATAGAAAATAGTGATGGTGAGTTGATACCCACATGTATTCAAAATGGGTGAAAAGTTTGTATAGATTATAGGAAGCTAAATTCGGTTACTAGAAAAGATCATTTTTCGCTTCCGTTTATTAATCAAATGCTTGAAAGACTTGCAGGTAAATCTCATTATTGTTGTTTAGATGGTTATTCAGGTTATTACCAGATTTTGGTTGCACAAAAGGACCAAGAGAAAACAACCTTCACATGTCCATTTGGTACCTTTTGCTACCGAAGAATGTCATTTGGATTGTGTAACGCACCAGCAATATTTCAAAGGTGTATAGTGAGTATTTTCTTTAGTCTTGTGGAAAATTATATAGAAGTTTTCATGGATGATTTTACAGTTTTTGGAGAATCTTTTGAAACATGTATTATCAACCTTGAGAAAGTGGTTAAATGTTGTATTAAGACAAATTTGGTTTTAAATTATGAAAATTTTCATTTTATGGTTGATCAAGGCATAATTTTAGGTCATACAGTCTCATTTAAGGGAATCGAGGTCGATAAGGCTAAGATAGATGTTATCAAATATTTAACTTACCTCACAAATGTTCGGGAAGTTCGCTCTTTTCTTGGTCATGCAAAATTCTATTGGCGATTTATCAAAGATTTTTCGAAGATTACGCAACCCATGTGTAGACTACTCCAAATAGACGTGAAATTTGATTTGCTGGCAAAAGCCATGCATGATTGCATTTGATGAACTAAAGGAACGACTCACTACAACTCCAATTATTCAACCATTGAAGTGGGATATTCCCTTCGAATTAATATACGATTCCTCGGATTATGCAGTTGGAGTAGTTTTGGGCTAAAAGATGGACAAAGTACCTCACGTCATCTATTATGCGTACATGACACTTAATGATGCTCAGAAGAATTATTCAATGACAGAGAAAGAATTTTTGGCTGTAGTTTTCGGGTTGGAAAAATTTTGATCTTAGCTATGGGGTACACGAGTGATTGTTTATTCAGACCATGCAGCTTTGAAATATTTGGTGACTAAGAAAGAAGCAAAACCAAGGTTGATTAAATGGATCTTATTCCTACTAGAATTTGAGTTAGAAATACGTGACAAGAAGGGAGCTAAAATTTGGTGGCCGACCATCTCCACCGGATCACTTCAACCAATACATTTGATGTTCTCCAAGATGAATTTCCAGATGAAAGTCTCTTTGCAATTTAATAGGTAATTCAATGGTATGCTGATAAAGTAAATTTTTTGGTAACGTAGTCCTTACCTAGTGATTTGTCTAGAGTTGAAAAGGATAAGATTAAACGCGGGGCTAAATATTACATATAGGATGAACCTCATCTTTGGAAATTTTGTGTTGACCAAATTATTAGAAGGTGTGTTACAGATGCTGAAATTCCTTCCATATTAAAATTTTGCCATTCATCTGTGTGTGGGGGATACTTTAACCCCAAACGAACAGCTCGTAGAATTCTTCAATTGTGGTTTATTTTGGCTCGAATTATTTTATGATACTTACATGTTTTGTAAGTCTTATGAGCGTTGCCAAAGCACAAGTAGCCTAGGACGAAGAGATCAAATGCCACTTACAAATATCCTGATATGTAAAATTTTTGATATATGGGGAATTGACTTCAGAGTCCTTTTTCTTCATCTTTTGGTAAGACTTATATCATTCTAGCCGTGGATTATGTGTCAAAGTGGATTGGAACGAAAGCTAATCATATAGATGATGCTAAGGTTATAATTAATTTTGTCAAATCTAACATTTTTGTTACGTATGGAATACCTCAAGTTATGATTAGCGACAAAGGAACTCATTTTTGCAATAAAATTGTTGGACGTTGATGAAGAAACATGGTGTTTCACATCGTATTTCATCTACAAACGAGCGGGCAAGCTGAAGTCTCCAATCAGGAAATTAAATAAATTTTGAAAAAAGTGGTGAATCTGAACAGAAAAGATTGGAGCTTGTGGGTGTATCGAACTGCTTATAAAGCTCCACTAGGCATGTCACCGTATAGGTTAATTTTTAGTAAACCTTGTCATTTGCTTGTGGAAATAGAACATATAGCCTACTGGGCTATGAAGAAGTTAAACATGGATATGGTAGAGGCTAGTAACAATAGGAAGTTGCGATTGTAAGAATCAAAAGAGATCCGTAATGAAGCTTATGAAAATGTGAAAATTTATAATGTCAGTGCATCTAAGAGTTCATATTTAAAAAATCCTATTTTCAAAATCAGACATCGACTCTTAGTATACAATTTTTCAGGGCGTCAAAATTTTTTGGGTACATTGTCTAAGGCTGAATTTTATTTTTTGTGGTGTTTGGATAGACAAATTCAAGTTAATTTGGGTTTTTGGTTTTTGATGTAATTTTAATCTGTGTTAAACAAAAAATCCAAGCTATTAATATTAGGGTCCTACATCACTCAATTGGCCATTCATTTGGATTTATTAGACCCAGATAATACTGACATGATTGTGGCTTGTGCTATAGAACCTTTAGATATGGAATGTTCGTGCAGGATGGGAATCGCAGACATGAGTCATGGAAGGATACCCTTCACTAATCCGGGCCTAGCTGTCCCTTCCAACCCACGTCTAGCCACAAGGATTCAGGTTGTCATAAATACACAGAGTAGTAGCCAACCTCCACAAGCCAATTTGGACACTCGTTTAACTCGACTTGAATGTCAGATGCACAGAATAGAGCACAATTTGATGGCATATTGGGCACATCAAGGATTCCAACCTCCTCAACCACTAACCTTATGATTTCGACGCCCAACTAATAGAGAAGCTTTCTTTTCTCTCTTCTTTTCTATTTTGCTTCTTTTATCTTATGTCATTACATTGGAGACAATGTGTGAATTAGGTGTGGAGGTGGGGTATGTTCCATATAACCGATAGTTAGGAATCTTTGTTGAAATTTTTTTGGATGTTTATTGACTTATTTGCAATTAATTAACCAACTTCAACACTTTATAGACTTTCATTTTTAATGACTTAAGTAGTGCACATAATTTGAGTTAAATTTATTTTAGGACAATAAATGTCACTTAGTTAAGAAATACAAGTGTATACACTTAGTCAAGTTCTGGCAATCATATGATTAAACATGGTGTATAATTGTAATGAACTGCATTAACCTGTGAGCTTTTGTTCCTAAAGGATTGAAACATCTATATTAATGTGCATTTCTTTAATGTGCGTGTGATTATCTTCTAAGGTGAATTTTTCTTTAGAACTTGTTTGGAATCGACTTGAGACCATATTTATACATGCGTGCATAAAAATGATAAAGGTCATCTTTGTTTTAACCCTTTAGCTTAAAAAGCCAACCTAATTCAATATCCTTTGTTAAACTTTTTGAGTTGAACCCTTTTTCTTGATAAACCCACAATAAATAACTAAAACCTCTCATATCTTTGCCCATAATAAATGTAAATAGGCATTCTAACCATAATTTATGTCAAACTTATTTGGAAAGATATGGAAAGCAAGGAAAAGAAAAAGATGAAAGGAAATTGAAGAGATTTAGATTTGAATTGTGTCTTGTACTACTGTCTTTAAATATCAATATATTGAAAAAAAGAAAAAAAGAAAAAAGAAAAGAAAAAGAAAAATAATAATGCAACAGTGAAAAACAAGTTATGGAGTAATCTATCTTTATGGAATGACGTTGTTGACTCCTTTGTGATTGAATTTGTGTCTCCACAAGTGGTTAGGTCCTTTGCTAATGTTTATGATTTTTGTCCTTTTCCATTTATCAATCCTTACCTTTAGGTCCTTTGCTAATGTTTATGATTTTTGTCCTTTTACATTTATCAATCCTTACCTTTACCTATAGCCCAATACAACCTTGAATAAAGTCTTTTTGATTTGTGCATATTTGTACTTCAAGTGGTGAAAAGTTGGTGAAAAAGCAAGCATATGGTAGAATATTTACATTAAAAGAATTTGAGTGAAATACTGAACCAACAAATGCTTGAGTGATTTGAGTGAAATCCAATCCATGAGAGTTTGTGATAATTATATGCTAGTTTTTGAAATATGATTGCCTTAAATTGACTTTGTTTATATTTCTTGAATGATTAACTCTAGGGTATTCATTGGTTACAAAATTGTTTGACTCTTGAAGTGTGCATTATTTACTGTTGTGATACTTGGAATAAAGATAGTTGATTAGTTGGCCAATTGATAGCAAATATAGTTTGTCAAGGACGAGCAAAAGATTGATGTGGGGGAATTTGATAAGTTGTTATTTTTATGCTAAATTTGGATATAAATCTCTTCAATGTGTTGAAATTTTTATTTAAAATTAATGAACTTGTTTCAGAATTGTTCTCAGATGATTTTCAACACATAGGAGAAGAATTTGAATAAAAAAAGAAGCAAGAAAAGTAAAGGCAATTCGAATTTCCAGCTGGCAGAAAAATAATTGATTAAGCGTGGGCACGTGCAAGGAAAAAGCTCATCTCCAGAATCTGATTTGAAAACAGATTCAATACACCTATGATTTTAATTATTTTGGGAATCAAGTTGTTGTCTTTAGGTGGAGGATCTGCTACCTGATTTGCAGGGGAGGTGTATCAGATAAGATAATGATAAGAGAAAGGAGAAGAGACTTTAAGATACATCATTTTTTTTACGTTTTCTGCTACTTTTTCTTTTCTGCTTTTTTGGTTGGAGTTTTCAAAATTGGCTTTAAAAAGTGCAGTTGTGGAGACTATGGCTACTTTTCTGTTGGGTTTTTCTTCTATTATGAATAGCTAAATCCTTTTTCTTGGTTAAAGGGAATCACGTTATCATCTAGTATGTGTGAGATTTTCTAAATAAAGTTTATTTCATTGATGAATATTAAGTGTCTTTCATATTGCTTTTTATGATTGAATTGATTGATCTATAGGGTGCGCAACTAGGAATTGATTGATTTAATTTACAGCCAGATTAGTAGGATTTGATGTTCAGTTTTGCTTCCAAAGTGGAAATTAGGATTATCTTCTTTACATTAGGGATTGGAAATTCTAAGAAAGATACTTATCTAGATTAAATATATATCGTATGTGCATTGTCTTACTCATGGGTTCTTTTGGTTCTTAAAGATATTAATTAATCAAACTTAAGATCATATATAAGTTGTTGGTTAATAAGAGTGTTTACAATACATGTTTCTATTAATCTAATCCTAAAAGAGAGCATCACTCAATGAGTATTTGTTAATGGACTTAATTTTATATCAATGATCCATATTAGTTTGATAACATAGGTGACCCGAAACTAAGTTCGTTATTAATTTTCCAAATCTGAATATTTTCATTTATTTCCAATTTTTGTGTTTTTAATTCATAAAAATCGTGCAATTTTAACACCCCCTCCCCCCAAAAAAAATTGTTTTAGTTTTCAACTTGTGAAACATTTACCATTAGATTCCTTATGGGAACGATCTTAACTCTTCACTAACTACATATTTCATTATTAGAGTTGGTATTAATTTAGTTGCAACCGACAACATTACCATGGTGACTTGCATAATCCTACAGATGATGCCAATAATGATCAACCTGCTATAATAGGTCTAAAAGAAGCCACATTTAGAAGGTCTACAAATGTTAGACAGTAGTCTACCGGATATTCCCCAGATGAGTCTATGCTCTTGACTGACAGGGGAAAGCCTAAATGCTTTGAAGAAGTTATAGAAAGTGTAGACAAGCAACAATAAGTTCATGTTATGGAGGATGAGATGAAGTCCTTGCATAATAATAACACCTTTGAGTTGGTGAAGTTACCAAAGGGTAAAAGGGCTTTGAAGAATAGGTGGATTACAGATTGAAGCAAGAGGAGGGTTCCTCGAAACCAAGATACAAAGCAAGGTTGGTTGTTTAGGGTTTTAGTCAAAAGAGAGGAGTTGACTTTAAAGAGATTTCACTTATGGTTAAAGTATCTTCAATCTGTACTATATTGGGGTTAGTTGCAAGCCTTGACTCAGAGATTAAGCAAATGGATGTGAATACTATTTTTCTTTATGGTGATTTGGATGAAGAAATTTACATGGACCAACTTGATGGGTTTTGATTGAAAGGTAAAGAAGATAATGTGTTCAAGTTGAAGAAGAGCTTGTATGGCTTGAAACAAGCTCCGAGACAGTGGTATAAGAAGTTTGAGTTTGTTATGTAACAATAAGGCTACCAGAAGACCACTGTTGATCATTATGTGTTCGTACAAAGGTTTGCACATTATGATTTCATTATTTTTGTTACTTTATATTGATGACATGCTTATTATTGGTCGAAGTGCTTCTAGAATCGTTAAATTAAAGTAGGAATTGAGCAAGTAATTTGATATAAAGGATTTGAGACCAGCAAAGCAAATTCTTGGAATAAGAATTTTGCAGGATAAAAAAGTAATGAAACTTTGGCTATCACAAGAGAAGTACATTGAAAAGGACCTTCAAAGATTTCGGATAGAGAAGGCTAAAAAGGTTAGCACTCGTCTTGAAACAAATATGAAGTTGACTATCAAGTAGAGCCCCTCTACTGATGAAGAAAAGGAAGACATGATGAAGGTTCCTTATCCATCTGTTGTTGGTAGTCTGATGTACTTAATGGTGTGCACAAGACCTAATATAAGTCATAAGGTTGGTATCGTGAATTAGTTTCTCTCAAAACTTGGGAGAGAACATTGGAATGCAGTGAAGTAGATTTTGAGATATCTCCTTAGTACTTCGAGCTTGAAGCATTGTTTTGGAGGTGGGAAGTCAATTCTCATTAGTTATGCCAATGCTAATATGATTGGAGATGTTGATATAATGAGATCTACTTCTGGTTACTTGATTATCTTTACAGCGGGAGCTATTTCATGGCAATCTAAGTTGCAACAATGTGTTACATTGTCAACCACTGAAGAAGAGTATATTGGAGGTGCTGAAGCATGCAAGGAGTTGTTGTGGTTAAGAAAGTTTCTAAGGGAACTTGGTTACTTTTAAGAGAGGTATGTGTTGCTTTGTGATAGTCAAAGTGTGATTCATCTTGGAAAACATTCGATTTTTCATTCCAAGTCTAAACATATTAATGTGAGGTATCATTGGATACGTGATTTGTTGGATGAGAAGTTGATTGAACTTAAGAAGGTACATATAGATGATACTGGCACTGATATGTTGACCAAGTCACTATCAAGATGGAAGTTTGAAATATGTTGGTCACTTGTCAGGATTACAAGTTCGTCCATATAATCAGAAGGGGGGGGGGGAGATTTGTTAGGTTTTTTGGGCTCCGAACTTATGTAGAAAAAGTCTAAGACTAATGGGTAATGTCTTAAGGCCCATTAGGGATTTACCCTAGCTATCTAAGTGCTATTAAGAGGTAATTTTCGTTGGTTTTTGGGTGACAAAAATGGGCAGAATTTCTGCAGGAATTTTTTGCGAGATTCAGCACAAACCAGTTGTGATCAAATGCATGATTGGAGATTAAAACATTGTCCGATTAGCTTGAAATTTTAACTGAAGGTATTCGACATCCTAATCTACATTCTTAACTATGAAGATTGGATTTTGACGGTTAGATGTTTAGTAATAAATTTCGTAAGACTGCTGCTATTTTGATGAAGTTTTTCACTAGCTTTGTTATTTGTTTTGGGATTTGGTGCATTCGTTGATTTT
The DNA here is from genome assembly GCA_026874005.2 of Erythroxylum coriaceum. Classification (NCBI taxonomy): domain Eukaryota; kingdom Viridiplantae; phylum Streptophyta; class Magnoliopsida; order Malpighiales; family Erythroxylaceae; genus Erythroxylum; species Erythroxylum coriaceum. The sequence continues at coordinate 1,383,878 of JANQAP020000533.1, forward strand.
TAAAGGTTATATCTCAATTGTGTACTTGTTGAATATTGTACTCTACTTTTGATTGGTGATAATGGAGTTTTGGAGTTGGACTTATGAGTCCTGTGGTTCTTCCTTTTCCCATTGGAGGGGTTTTTTACATAAAAATCATTGGTGTTCCTTTGTTTGCGTTTTGTGTGTTTTGTTGCTTATTTTATCTTCCTTTGGTTGATGGATTAATCTTACTTTGACGCTCCTAATATATTCTAGCAAACTAGGGAGGATTTTGCTGTGTGTTGTGTTTATTAGGAAACCCTGTTTGCTCTTATCAGATTCCTATGATATACTATAAAATCACACAAGTATATATATTCTAATTTGTCATAAAATTTGTCTATAATACCATTTGAATTATGTTAATCAAAACACACAAAAATGGTACATTTTGACTTACAACACGCACAAAAGAGTTATGAACCACCTCTGGGAGGTATGCTAAGGTAGCTCTAAAATCTATTATGGTCCCCGTATTACTTGATGTAGCAAAAATTGATGGATTGATGGATAAAGTTTGGCCAGTGACAGATATGCTTTGCATATTCAAATTGTGACGAGACTTGTGTTTTAGGATTTAAAGAGGCTATTTAGTCTCATGCAGTAGAACATTGTATGGAACAAAATTTTGAGTTTATAAGTTCAAACAAGAAGATCTGATCAAATAATACTTACTGTATTTTAACAAAAATGACTAGGAATCAAACAAACAAATACAAAATAATCCCATCATCATTTCTACATCACTTAGTTTCCTTCAAAGGCAATGCATTGGCAGTTGTTGCAAGACTTATATATACTTCATTTTGGGAATCAAGCATTGACATTTTTTTTGTTGAAAATTGAATAAAGGGTTTGTGTTATCTATAGCAAAGCTAACTCCACATTACAATGAGTTCACAAATAAATTAAGTTACAATAGCAAATTAAATATAATAAAAGGTATTGCACATTCCATCTAGTATTCTTTGTTGTAGATAGAGAATGCTGATCAAATTTAGCTGTCATAATGGCTCTAATCCAATTGACGATGTTTGTAACTAAGTAGTACTTGTTTACTTCCTCATTCCTATATATTCTTTTGTTTGTTTCCTTCTATAGACAGTAAAAGTTGTTGTGAAGGCAGTTATACATTGATGCATCTGACCTCTTTTGGTTAGCAATACGAATGATCCAATTTAGAATGGATAAACCAGTCATAAGTGGGACACTATTAGAAAGTAGGTGTAAAATTCTACTCCATACCACTTTTGAGTATCTGCATTGAAAAAATAGATGTTCTCTATCCTCTTCAGCTTCTTTGCATAGCACACTGATAGGGTCATAAGATCCAAACCATCTCTTCTTAATACAAATCCTATTCTTAATAATCAACTAGGTGAATATTGAGGCCTTTTGATTCAGAGAGTGCTTCCATAAAAGATTGAACCAAGGAACATTTTCACCTTCTTGTTGTAAAGCTTTATAACAAGATTTATTTGTAAAAAGTCAAGAACCATCTTGTAGAGATGCCAATGGGCCGGACTGGGCCTAGGCTACTCCTGACCTGGCCCAGCTCGACCCTAGGCCATGGTGGTTCGTGACTCGTGGCCTGATGGGCTAGGATGGGTCGACCTGTAGCCCAGTCCGACCACTGGCTAACCGATCAGTGGCCCAGCCCGTCATATATTTTTTTAAGAAAAACTTCAAAAATGACGTCGTTTTTGAAGTAACAGTCAGGCCACAGGTATATTATCGGCCTCATGTTCAACATTTATAAGAATAACGAACAATACTCCCTAAAAATTGGTAACTACTAGAAACTTTCATTTCTGAGATAAGTTTCATGTAGTCATTTTAACCAAATGACACTTTTGTCTTCAAAAAGTCTCCAAATTCTTTTGCAAAGAAGAACTTTTTGCAATAGAGAAATATGAGTGATCCCCAATCCTCCTTGCTTCTTAGGACTAGTCACCTCTCTCCATCTGACTTTAGCTTTCTTAGAGTTGCTAGAATTCTAAGACCATAAGAAAGCTTTCAAGATACCATCAAACTCCTTAATAACTTTCTTAGGTTGACATGGGATATCCAATGAACATAAAGATTTCCATGTACAAAAACTATCAAAGTGACCTTTACAGTTAGTGACAGAATCTATTTTTCCAAGCATTAATTTGAACTTTGGTTTTTCTTGCTAGTAGTTTAAAGATACAAAAAGCAAGATAGTGATCTAATAGGCATTTTGAAAAGCAGACTCTTTCACATCTAAACCAAATTTGATGTGATACATCTCTTTATTCCCCAATCTTCTAACTTATTTATCATTTTATTAGATATATTGCGTTGTTATCTTCCTTATTATCTGATATAGGATTAATCTTAATTGTCTCTGAGGAACTCGATGCCTTCTTTACTGCTACCATGCCTGAGTTTAACCTTTAACATATTCAACTTCCATAATTACAAGAATCAAACAAACAAATACAAAATAATCCTACACATCATTTCTGCATTACTCGGTTTCCTTTATGGGCAATGCATTTGCAATTGTTGCAAGATTTATACTTCAATTTGGGAATCAAGCTTTAACATAGTTATCTAACCATTCAATTTTATACGACTGTCAAAGCATTGGTTTTGCTTGCTAGTGGGTTAAAGATGCAGCAAGCAACATAGTGATCTAATAGGCATCTTGAAAAACAAACTCTTTCACATCTAAACCAAGTTTGATGTTATACATCTCTTTGATCCCCAATCTTCTAACTTATTTATCATGTTGTTAGATATATTGCATTGTTATCTTCTCTATTATTTGATATGGGATTAATCTTAATTGTTTATGAAGAACTTGATGCCTTGTTTGCTATTACTTTGCCTGAGTTTAACCTCTAACATATTTAATTTCCATAATTACTAGCTTTTAGTTTGATTTATGATTAAGCTTTACTTGAGGGTTTTTTTCAAATCGGCTAACTATTGACATATTAAAGGAACTCCGCATTAGCAAGAAAAATTGGAATGGGATTAAATAATTTATGAGATCCAGTGCCATGACATGTAAAATCTATTTGTTTTTACTATGTCGCTTGCATATCACAGGTTGAATTGGGTTCAAGGGTAGAAGCCCTTAGACAGATGCTACTTGAATGAAATTGGATTTTTTTAGGAGGGTTGGAACATTCGGGTGATGTTTTATCAGATGTGTATTTATGGTGAACGATTAGATCATTGCACTTTGATACCAAGTTAAAATGATAAAAAGAGCAAACGGAGAGAGAGGCTTCAAATAAATAACCTTGTTCTTTATTCACACTTTTGGTAACATATTTATACAGAGTCTCCTATTAGGAAATACGCACGAGGGAGTAGAAGTATATTAGAATACAAATACAAGTATACGATTAGTATAAAATACTTTATCAATTAACCGAGACTTTTTTAGAATTCGTGAAAGAGTCCTTAACAATAGGGACTGTCTCAACAAGAAGAAATTGAAATGCCTTTGGAAAATTATCTGCGAAGCCAATTTCATCACTCCCTTTACTTTGCATATGTATAATGGGAGGTGAATTATATTGTACAATATCAAATATTGTCCTTTTATGTTCCATTGACACTGTAGATGAATTTGTTTTACTATTCATCCCCTAATGTGGATGCTTTTGTTGGACAACAATATCAAAGAAGGAAGGTAGTAGCAAGTATAACCTAGCTTACCCAATTAAAGTCTATTTGGTTTCCTTTTTGTTTTAATTTGTTTCCTTTACTGGCTAGATTTTTTAGAATCTTTTAATTAATTACGATCCTATAATTTAGGATCTCTTTCCTTGGTTATTAGTAGCCTATAAAAAGATATTGAATAAAGGGTAAGCAATTATTCTCTTATCAATTTAGCCTTAGAAGGGGCGCTGTCAAGGATGAGTCTGCCTCCCCGAGTTCATTGTAGGTTAAGGCACAACATCATAGAGTGGACTGTTGAGTGGAACATTTTTCTAAACACTACTGTAAGACTTTACGGGGTTTTGCTTAATATGATTGAATAATCATCTTACTTATTACGCTACAATTCTTCTTTCAGTATTGAAATGAGACGAATATAAAACCAAAAAAAAAAAAGTAGAGAAGAACAAAGAAATGGAAATAGAATATGATGAATATGCTTTATGGTTCGTAATTAGATCTTGTGCATGTGCAATTAACATTAACAATTTTTAAACCAAAACTTAGATGTTGCTCTTAACCGGACAATTAGACTTGCTTCCAGTAACATAGTTTTCTCGAATATTAAATTATATTAAATATATTGGACTTTGATAAGTTTCAAGAGTCAACTTTACTTGATAACTGTTCAAATCTTTAAATTATATCTCGCAAATTATCTAAATTAATTCAAGGGTTTTATGATAGAGATTGAGTTTATCCTGATTATTTGTAAGCTTTAAAAAATTGTCGCTTCCATAACTGAAAATTGAAAAAAAAAGATAAGAGAAGAAGATAAGAACAACATTAACAACAACTTGCAAAACAACAAAGGAAAAAATATACATGTAATAAGACTACAAGAGCTTTGGAGTAATTAAAGAAGACTACGTACGTAGACTAATGACAACTGATCAGTGGGTGTATACTAAAGATGTTCTTAGTCTAATGAATAGCAAATTTGATTGAAGGAAGCCAATGTATCTTGGAAAAGTGCAACGAAAGCATCTATGCTTCCATCCCCTAGAAATGAAGGTAGAAGAAGCAAGATTCCTTCTGTTGGAAAATAAGATGGCAGAAACATGTACGGACTTGCTCCTCCAAAATCAAGATCATAAAATGGTAACCTTAGCCAGCTATCCACTTCCAAATTTGGGCACAAAACAGTATAATTGGACTCCACAGTTGGTTCCAGGCCTTCCTTGTCCACCTTGTGCGTGGCAAAGTCGATGAATGACCTGAAATAATTGCTGTTCACGCTTGCAATGGCGTCGTGAATGAGCTTGGCTGCATATGGTAATGGCTCTGTCAGGAGCTCCTTGACTCTAGCTCTTGGGAATGCCCACAGCACTAAGTTGCCGAAGTACTCATTGGGTACTCTTGGATTCAAACGCATTCTACCATTCACTGAGATTCTTATCTGGCTTGTCTCCAAAGCACTGACTCCACGAGCCTTTGTTATGGACCTCCATAGATGAGCCACCAGGCTCTCAAAAGTGCTATACGGTTTGTCGTTGTTAGCTCCATTGCTTTGAGAAGCCTTAGCCTTGAGCTTGGAAAGAAACTCCACTGTGAAATGAGCCTTATGCATCACAATGTCATCCAAGCAGTAATCGACCTTACCAGGGAAATCCTTAGTGGGACTTTTGATTTTGTACTCGACACCTCTGTGTTCAAACTCGAAGCTAGGAGGTTTTCGAGGTT
>JANQAP020000534.1:0-17357 GCA_026874005.2 Erythroxylum coriaceum
ATGAGCTGTGAAACCAACCACCAAAGAGCCACAAGAGAACCTTGTAAGCTGAACTTGGAGCAACTCCTCCACTCCACTCAATCGAGGATGAAGGGTGAGCAAAACTGGTGAGGGCTTCAGTGGCATGAGTCGGTCGAGCTTCCCATCAAGAGAAGCTTCAACGAACCTAACGCCTTCGTCATTGAGAAAAATGACACGATCACCATTGGCATTTTCACCGAGCCTTCCTGCGAATTCTCTAAATTCTGATAAAGCCCTTCGAAGGCCAATCTCAATGGTTGTGTTAGATGGAGTCGGCGGACGATAGGCGTAGATTACGGCTATGTGAGTATCGTAGGTGACTTGATCAAAGACGCTAAGAGGGATATGGTTTGAGATTGAAGGTGAAATGCCTTCATACACTGGTTTCACAATTCTTGTACTCTCTATCTTCACCTTCATGGTTTCAGGAGTATTATGGTTCAGTAGGTTTGCCATCGGAGTAAGTAAAGAAAGTTCCATTTTATCTGATCTGAGGCATACACCACCTTCACTTATATAGAGGGAAGCCTGTTTTGGTTGGTGGTGCTCTTTCAGTCAAATGATCAAGTCTTGCCGTTGAAAACAGATAAGAATTCATGTCGTCTTTTTATTGCCTACAATTTCAATGTATTTTAGAATACTAATGGTTGAATATAGTAATTTAGTTTATAAATTAATCTCTAGGAAAAAGAAAAAGAAAAAGAAAAATATCAATAGAATTTCTTGGAACAAATATCATATGATTATATCCATTTTAAACTAAAAATATTGTGTCAATAACAATGTTATGAATATGGTATCGATATTGGTACCAGATTTGGTTCTGATACAGCACTATATATCGGTATAGGTCAATATCATGTACCATTTCGGGTAATTTTTAAAATTTATAAAATAGTTCTTGATTTTTTTTAAATTGCAAAATAATCATTCAATATATTATACTATATAGTTTATAATTTTATATCAACTCTGACTCTAAAACTTATAATTAAAATAACAACAATTTATTTATTTGTATTAATATTATTTTCACTTATTTCACATATAAATAATAATCATGATCAATATGAAAAAGATCATTTAATCATTATACAAATACAAAATTAAGAACAATACAAACTATTTAAAATATTACAATTTTATCATATAATGAATAATAATTACATCAACATCAAGTAAAAGATATCCGTAGCTCTCTAAGAATTACAATTTACAACAATAATTTGTACTTAAGAACCAATTAAAAGTGAAATTTGAAAAAAAAATATTTACAGCTGTATTACATATATAAAATTTAACATGTAGATCAAATATAAGTGAAATTCAAAGAAGAAGAGAAACAAAAACCTAGAACTTCATTCAATTGAATACCCTCTCGAATTGCATCGACCTTAGTTCTCATTTAGTACAAAATCCTCATCATTGAGAGAAGCCTCATCATTACTATGATTCAAATTCATTGCATAAAATGACATGTCAATACTTTCCTATTCAAGATTATCTTCCAAGTCACTCTCATCTATCAAACATGATTCCTCATAAATCCAATTCGTCAAAAGATCAATATAATCAAGGCAAATTGGATCTACAGAACTACTTGTTCTATTAAGAGTTCTAGTAAACAATAAAATTAAATTGTTAAAAATTATAAGAAATTAGATGCCACTTAATAATAATAATAACATACCTTTCTCGAAGTTTTAAATTGTATCGAATAAAGACGAATTCATTCAATCTTTTACGCTCTAATCTATTCCTTTTCTTGAAATTGATGATTTTAAATGTGTTCCAATTTATTTCACACCCTGTTGCACTCATACATTGATTTAAAATTTGAATTGCAAAACTTTACAATTTTAGAACACCACTTCCAAATTGGACCCACTAAGCAATTGTAAGACAACAAAAGTAACATTATAAATAAAATAAAGTAACGATTAATTTTTAACAAGTAACAAAAGTGAAAAAATATGTATCTAGATTAATTTTATCTCTTTGATTAATAGAAATTAGCCTCCCATGATCACCAAAAGCATCCTTATAAATCTCCATTTGTGAGCTTAGGAGATGTTGCATCATCTCATGGGTAAAAATTTTGTAATAATTAATATCATTCTCCTATTAACTTAAGTTTTCTTTGTAAAATTTGGTTTGAAATAGACTCTAGGATTCAAAAATTCCCTAGCTCCAAATAATGGAAAGTTAAGTTGTCCTTTTCATTTCTTATTGATGACTGCCAGATAAAGTGTGTACAAAAAAACCTATTTTTTAAAATTGGCCTTGATTACTTCCTTCGCCTTCTCCATAGCATCATAAAAATAACCTATTGTTGCCTTCTCATTGCTATTAGCCCCTCATTAAAGGCTCACAAACTCATATGACAAACTAACACTGAGACCAAAATTCATTATCTTCAAGTATAATTTTAGGAACCTCCAATCTAGTATTAAACCTAACATGTAAAGATGTAACCTAATTGTAACTTGTAAGCCTTTCTTCACCATAATAAAATACTGAAGTGACAAAAAATTTGTTGCAAATCTTATAATAATAGGACGACACAAATTCATACCATGGGTGAAATCCTTTCTCATTAAATTCAAGATTCATACAATAGATGAACTTGATCACCTTTTTTTTTCTTTCTGTACAATCTCATCAATAATAGGAAAATACCTAGCATCCCTTATATTTTTCAACATCAAGTTAATGCAATGTACAAGATAAGCAATCCAATAGAAAGAATTATACTTACTTTGCAATCTTCTTCCAGTCACCTTATAAGTGAAATCATTGTCATTAATAAACTGAACAATATTTTCTGACCCAACTTCATTCACAACTTCCGCAAATATTTCAAATAGAGTATCAACATTCCTAACAAGACCAAATGCATTAATAAACTTTAAAAACATTGTCCTCTTTATAGAATAAAAAAATTAATAATAGGCACATGTCTTCTTTTTGTCCAACCATCACACATGATTGAACACCCAAAAGTAGCCCAAGTCATTCTTCTTTTATCTAAATAACTTTTAATTTCATAAAAAAAGTTACTCAAAAGTTACCTTTGTAGTTATCAATTGAAGGAGCTTTGTATCCTGGACCATAAGAGGCAATAACATCTGTCATAGGCTGATAATAATAATACTGAGAAGCATTGAATGTGATACCTGAATCATACATCATTTAGCCATTGCCATAATCCACATTATGAGCTGCTTCTTTAGATTGTAAGGCACTACGAATTGAAGGCTGAGCTCTAAGAATTGTTAATGGTGCAAAAAAAATTAGATACATGTCTTCTTCTTTTCCTAACATCAAGTGTAACATTCCAATCTAGTTTGATAGGAATATTACCACCTTCAACATTCCCACTATCATCTTGATCATCAACAAAAGAAGTTTCACTACCAATTTCGTAATTCAATCTTTTCCTTCTATCTTTCTCATGTTGATACTCTTCAAACACAGTCTTCATTTTTTATTTCACATCATGACTTCTTTTTTTTACAAGGCTTCAAATCACCTTTGACCCTAACTAAATGCTTCTTTAATATGGTGATCCCTTTACCTTTCAAATGCTTGTTACAAAACAAACAAATGGTATGATTCTTCATTCTGGGAACCAATCCAGCATGAGCTCAAACTAGATCATTGAAGTTCCTGAAGTGGTCGAATTATCAGAAGTAATTAAACTTCCTTCTATTTATCTGTAAAAATAAATGAAAACATTCGTCAAAATTAAATTAGTAAATTCACATACTATTTTCTACTATGTATTTAACTACCCATAAGATAAGATGATAAATGTGTATTTGCTACTCATAAGATAAGATTAATATTTGTAATTTTATTTCCTAATGATAACAATAAACAATATAAAAGTGCAAATATTTAATTTCCTTAACTTGTTTACATGTATTAAATGATTTTAATTATATATTAAATATTATATTGAAATGATTAATTATATGTTAAATACTTTTTATACATAATCAATAATTAGTAAATTGTATGTTTCATATAAATTCATTAATAAATTAAAAACTTAATGAATTAATTTTGATCTCATTTTTATGATTATTAAAATAACAAATAATATGACATATTCTTGAATTATACGTAATTCACAAATTACAATAATTAAATATTTTTCCATAATTCATACACAATATTATTTTGATCTCATTTCTTTATAAATTCACAATGCCTAAATGTCATTAAAATTGAACTATCTCACACAAATAATTCCAACTTTCAAATCCAAATTGGCTAATGCATATTTTATAAACCATTCACAAAACAAACGACACAACCAAAACACAATGCAATTGCAATTCAGAGCAGAAACAAGCAACTTAAAACACACCAAAAAATAAAAATTGCAACTAAGGGCAGATTGTGTCGGGTTAGGTCGAGTTAGGTTTGAATCTAGTTCTGAAAATTGAAATCTTGATTTCCAATCTATAGATTGCAATCGTCCAACAGAGTAACTAGACTGGAGAAGACAACTTCCAATGAATGACATGCTGTTAGAGAGAGCAGTAGGCAGTCTGACCAAAGGTAAAGGTTTGAAACATGCGGTTGGTTAGGTTATTTGATGGTGGAGACTAGAACGTGGTACGATGGTAGTGGCAGCAGGCGATGACCTAATTCGTAAGGGGCAATGGGTGGTTGATGACTACTATCTGTGTGACAGAGATTGGAGAATGAACAATGAAGCTGGGGCTACGTAGAGAGGAGAGAGAGAGAGTAGAAATAAGAGAGTGGAATGTTGTGTGGGTAGGGTTTATATTGTTAGGTTTATTTTTTTAACAAATCAGTCCCTAAACTTTTTAAAGTTCATGGTACTAACCAGTATTTGGCCTATATTTCAAACATCGACTAGTTAATCAATATTTTAAATTGAACCAAAAGTTAAAAAGGTAAAATAAGTAATTTAAGGTTTAAAAGGTTTAACTTGTATTAGATCGTTATAAAATTGGTCAAAATTTGAATAAAATTGAAGAAATTCAAATATTATTAAAGAAGATTGTTCTTAACCATTGAAAAATTTAACATTTAATTAAAAACTAAAAATATTCAATGAAAATTAACTAGTTTATTTTGGTTTACAAAAATTGATTAATTTATGAAAATAAAATTTTTAATTAATAAATTAATTATTTTTAACAATAAGGATTATCAAGGTAAATCAAAATGATTCTTATGATCTTTTACATACTTTAATCTAATTTTGTTTCAATCCTAGAAACAACATATTGTTTGTACAATAAGTTAACTCATAATAATAAAGGCGCAAGGAACATGCGAAGCTCTCACAAAGCTGCTTACCTGGGTTCCCTTGGGTCATCGCTCCACGGTGTTAGGGACTTGCTATACTTTCCCCCTTCAACCAATAGACCCAGCTTTCACGCCGTTCCCTCCAAAGCTACCCAGATCTATTAGCTTAAAGGTTGCATCTATCCCTATGAGAGGTAGGTTTACATAAAGGTAAGAAGAAAGATGACTTGCATTTGTGATACTCCTATATATGATTTGTTGATCCTCCCCTCTTTTCATTGTAACTACAATCTCATTCTTACTTTATTCTCAACCGATGCTCTTCCTTTCTAGGAAGGTCCTTCCTCCCCTTTGCTCTTCACCTGTTTGATAAAATGTCACCCGATTCTTCTAGCTCACATCTCAACCAAGCATCGGAAAATGAGGATTTTCCCCCTCTCCCAACCACCCAGCAAACTATCCCATCGTCCCAAAATGTAGGAAAGCATTCATGGAGCTGAGTTGTTGGGAACCTAGAGATCTTCAGTAAGCTACAGTATATAGCTGGAAACAAAGATGGTCCTGTCAACCTTCCTGGAGAAGTTTTGCAGTAGGAAGCAGCTAAATGACAAGCTTCACTAGTCGAATACTTCATCGAGAAAAGATTGGCATACCTAAAACATTGGGCTGATATGAATTGGAATAAATGGGGTCTTCAATCAACGTTAATAACTGAAGATGAGCTATTCATTTTTCGATTCTTGTCAGAGGAAATGGCAGTCAAAGTCATAAATATGGGACCTTGACACATTCAAGGTAAGCAATTTTCTTAAAAAAGTGGATAATGAGATTCAAACTTAACAAAAGCAAAATCAAGACAATTCCTATTTAGGTCAATTTGCATAAAATTCCCCTTGAATACCAATAATCTGAAGGATTAAGCTACCTAGCTAGTTACTTAGGTGTTCCTCTTGCTATGGATGAAAATACCACAAATATCAAAAGAGTTGGTTATATAAAGGTGTGCATTGAAGTAGAACACAAGAAAATGTTGCCTGTATACATTCCTCTCATGAAGTATAATTGTAGTAGAGAATTGGAGGAGGATAAAATCCTGTTGTCTTATCCTTGGAAGTCGTCTATGAAAGAGGGAATCAAAGGTTGGGTCCCTATGATGAATAAGAATGAGGAGGGTAATGGAAGAAATGTGAAACCAGGCATAATAGAAAAATCAGAAGCTGAGCATGATATTGTTGCATAGGACAAGAAGGAAAAGAATGTGAAGAATCCAAATGATGCAACTGAAGTATGTGAAAGTGAAGAAATTAAAGAGGTGGCAGGTTCAGTTGATATAGGGGATTTGGGTGTTGTTGTTTTGAATGTGGTTGGGAAAAACAATCAAGAGAATGTGAAAAATGTTGAATATGTTGTATGTGTAATTGGACAAAATCAAGAGGAAGTAATTTCTACTTCTACAAAACCAAGTGTTGAACATGAGGACTTAACAAGTTGTCACACATATTTACTAGGAAAAGACAACTGTTGACAATTCCAGTGTAAACAATATGGAGAATCTAGACAGTGGCATGAATTATTTCACCTCCCAATATTTGGAGCATTGTCAGATGGATTGGGCCAATATGCTGACTCTAGTTGCAACTCTTAAGCAAACTGAGAATTAGGGGATAGAGGATATTGAACAAATAGAGGATGGTGATACCCCACTAGCTGTAGACCATGTCCTAGACATCCTTGGTGGTTTTTGCATGCAATCCAAATTTGCAAAAAGGAAATTTACTAGGAAGAGAAAGCAAAATCCCAAATACCAGAAATGGTTATTCCCATAAAGATGAAAGTTTAGTAGTGCCTATAGTTGTTTCTTATTGTCTATTATGAAGATAGTCATACTATCTTCCTTAAAGAGTTTTTGTGCTTTGTTTATATTGCAATATGATGGTAGGCTTAAAGTCTTGAACTCGTTGTAATGTTGATTTAGTTTTAACTATAATTTAAATTCTTTTTCATTTTTAAAAAAAGTTAATCAAACTGGAAAGTTTTTACTTTACTAAAAAATTAGTTGATTTAAAGTCTTTACGGTTGAACTGATCAAACTAATTCGATTTTTTAATTATTGACGTCAATTTAAAAATTAAAAAAATTGAATACAACGACTATACTAAGGTATAAAAATATGTTAAATGAGCTTAGTTATGTTTTTAATAAAGATATGCAAGGTAGCCAAATGTTTTTAGTTACATTTTCAAAAACATCACCAAAAGTTTTAACTACGTTTTAATAAATGTAGCCAAATATTTTTAGTTATGTTTTCAAAAACATCGCCAAAGGTTTTTAGCTACGTTTTAAAAAAATGTAGTCAAATGTTTTTAACTATGTTTTTAGTTATTTTATGGAAATACCTATCTATCCTTCGAAATAATGTTACATTTTAAGATTTATCTAAAGGGTCAATTAAAAAAAAAGCTCAAACTTTCATCAAATTTTCAATTATAGCCTGAACTTTAAAAAGTAGCAATAAAATGCCAAAACTTTCAATTTTTTTCAATTCTAGTCAAAACTTCAAAAAGTGACAATAACATGCTCAAACTTTTAATTTTTTTCAATTCTAGCCTGATATTATTTGTTGTTCTCCTGATGCCCTCAGCTCTTTATTTTCTGTTTGTTCTTCTGACGCCCCACACTACTCTCACATTATAGTGTACTGCACCAGTAAGCTCTTCATTTTTAGTTCATTCTCCTGATGCCTTTAGTGTGAGGGCGTCGAGGCTGTATAATCTGAAAATCGAAGGGTGGGGGTGTCGAAAGAACAAACTCAAAATAAAGGGAAAAGTAAAATCAAAGTGTAAGGTCGTAGTGGTTGCATAATCTGATTTAGGTCATTTTAAAACAACGATGTCGTTTTAATTATGTGATTGAAGAACGTCATTTCATTAGTCTTTATTTGTTGTGTTAATTTTGACTGACGTGTATTAATAGTTAAGATTTTTGAAACATGTGGAAAGTCATGTCAACAAACTTAACGGAAACACTAACATCGAGCTAGAATTGAAAAAAAATTGAAAGTTTGAACATTTTATTGCTACTTTTTGAAGTTCGAGCTATAATTGAAAAAAATTGAAAGTTTGAGCATTTTATTGCTATTTTTTAAATTAGGCTATAATTGAAAAATTGACGAAAGTTTAGGTTTTTTTTTGGTAATTAACCCTTTATCTAAACATAACTAATTCTTATATTGTAAGATGAAATGTTACTTTGATGTATTTATAAGCATTTGGACAACCAATAAATAAATTTTACATTTTCTTCGAGAGTATTCCTCAATAATCTAATTAAGTTTGTACGGTATGTTGGCGAAGCTTGGCCATTCTTCTCAAGGTTCCATGTTAGAAACTCAATAGTAGTAATTAATTAACATCCCAATGCATTAGATAACACAATATGGTGTCTATCTAGACAAAACATAAAATAATAAATTTCATGCTTATTCCATCTAACTATTTTTTTACATAGTTCACAAAAGATTCCAAGGTATTGTGACATGAGACTCGATAAATAAGGTAAAGAAATTTCCTATGTCTGAATCCCCAAAAAGGCTCCTTGCACGTTTAAAGGCTCCACTTGAAACAGACCTAACGTTTTGAAAATGTCCAGAGCATACCTTAAATAGACAATAAATTTTATAGGATTAACTCCTTATCAGTTAAATATCACATCAATATTAACAAGATATTATTTTTATTTTTAAATAGAAAGTGGACTCCACTATCACTTAATTAGCTTTTTTAAAATTAACTAGAAAACGAGTCTCACTGTCACGTAGCAATATGGTCCACTTTTATACATTTTAAATAGTAGGTCTTATTATCACGTGACAATGGAGTCCACTTTTATACTTTTCAAGTAGTAGATCCCACTTGTTATGTGGCAGTAAGGTCTACTTTTGTTTTTAAAAATGAAAAATAATGTCACATCAGTATTGACATGATATTTAATTGATGAGAAGTTAATTCTGCTAAATTTTTCGTTCACTTAATATTTGTTCTAAATGTTTTTAAAGTGTCAGGGTTCAATTTAAATGATTCAAAATGTTTAAGTCTTTTGTGTATTCTGTTGTAAATGTTGAGGTTAAAAGTGTATTTTTAGCTTTTTTGTACTTTTTAAATTATATTGAAAAATATTAAAATTAAATTATAAATTAGGAAAAATAAAGATTAAATTAAAAATATATATTTTATGTTTTAAATAATTTTAAAATAAAACAATTTTAAAATATTTATTTTGTCTAAAATCGTTTAAATAATATAATTATTAAATAATTTTTTGGAAATATTCTTGCAATTTCAATCACATAATAAAAGACTAAATTTTAATAGGAGGCTAATTTTTACATATTGAAAATAATATTTAGATTCATTAACTACTTTCGTTCTTTAAACATTATTTTTTATTTATATTTATATTTATTTATATTTTATGTATTTTTCTTCTCTATTTATTGGATGTCATCTATCTACTTTAACTATAAGTCTGTAAATTTAATTTAGATATAATAAGCAAATAGAACAAAATAAGGGTATAATTATTGAGGGTCTGCTTTTATTTTTACTTTTCTAATAAAGTAATACAAGTTTAATTTATTTTTATAAAATATGAAGTAATTGCAGTTTTATATTTTATTTTTCATACTCAAAATTATTAAATAAATAAAAAGAGTTTCAAGTTAATTATATTTTTAAATAATAAAATTTATAATATGAGACTAGAAGGCTTTGTTTGGCAAGCAACGGATTGCATTAGCTGTTAGCTGATTCTATCAGCTGATTTGACCAGTGGATAATATCAGCTATTTATTAAAGATATTTAGTAGAATTAGCTATTTAATATTAGCCGTTGATGTGTAAAATAACTTATGAGGTCATGATTTAAAAAAAATTATAAGAGCCTGAATATTATATTTTTTAGTATTTCGTTGAATATTCTTATAACAATTTAAATTTAGATATTTAATTTTACAAAAATTAAGTTTATAACTTCAATAATAATAATAATAATAATAATAATAATAATAATAATAATCGTCATCCAACGTTAAATTCTCTGTAAATATGAATGATATAGCGAGCTACATCATATTAGTATTTTTCATATAATATATACAAATTTTATTATTTAATAAATTAAAAATATCTATAATTATAATATGACACAGATATGATATATAGTAGTTATATACTAAAAATATTAATTTGATGTGACTCTTTATGTTCAAAAACTTAATATTATGATATTTTTAAATATAAAATAATATTATAAATTTAAATAAAGATTAAAAAGTTTAATTAACCCTTTTATTATATTCTTTCAAACTTCACGACATAATTGTATGATAAAAAAAAAGTCAAGTATAAAAACACAGAGCAAAAATAGAGAGTAAAGTGGGAGGCAATACTGTTATTAGGCAAACAGCTAACTTTAAAAGCTCCTCTTATGAAGCTTTTAGAAATCAGCTTATTGGAGTTAAATAAGCTAACCAATAATTCATTCACCAAACACATCAATAACTTTTTAAGATGGCTAAAAAGCTAATTTTTAGTCAATAAGTTAAAAAACAGCTTATAAGTTATTTGCCAAAGACTTCCTTAAATTATATAAAATTAAGGAATTATTTATATTTTTAAAAAATATTAAAAATAGTATCGGATCGTAATTAGTACTAGTAATAATTAGTCAATACTTTTTTTTTCCTAGCTTCAAAATTGGACATATTTGTGTTCAAAGAAGCCAAAATGGAAATGAGTTTGGATACATGTGATCTGAGAATGTACGAGCGACTTCTAAGACTTTTTTTTAAAAAAATTTCTAGCTTCAAAATTGGACAAGTTTGTGTTCAAAGAAGCTAAGACAGAAATATACATGATGTATTGGACTGGAAATGAATGTTATCAAATTGACTGAGGTGAAAATCTTTGAAACCAACCTCTAATGTTGGAGTTCAACATTTTAAATATATTTTATGTCATTAGACAATGTATTTGAGAGGTATCGCAAACTTTTCAAAGTAATTATATATTTCATTGAGTAATTAATCATTTCTTTTCAGCCAATTGTCACGCTATTAAGTTTGACAAGAGATAAATAATAATACTACCATGAACCAAAACTGACAATCAAAATTTTTTTCAAAGAATCTAGAAGTGAAATATTTGACTAATTATCTAAATTTGACTATTTGGTAATTTAATTATCTAATTTTTCTTTGGTGCAGAAAACTCGTGCAGTTTTACGAAGAGCATGGGATGTCCAGCTCCAGCATGTCCCTAGGGAAAGAAATCAGAATGCAGATAGCCTAGTCAAGCTCACCCATCTATCCAGTCCTGGCCTTTATTGGTTACAGACACTTCCAGCAGCGACTGCGAAATTTCTCCGTAAAGATAGGCAGGACGTTGCGTATAACCGCTCCATGCGATAGCTTTGTTTTGTTTTCGTTGTAAGCAAAAAAAAAAAAAAGTTCCACTTTTCCTCTTCCTCCGGATATTCAGCAGCGTTTTCCGGCATGATATAACGTACCTTTTCATATACATCCTAGACCAACTAAATGAAAATTTGAAGACTTTTAGTGATTATCATTAAATTAAATTAAAATATTTTTATCATTTATACTATTAATAATAATCAATGTCTATCTAAATTTTTTTATACATCTTTAATTCTATTTTATCTGAAATAAAGGAATTAATTATATAACTATTGTTTAGTTTAAAATACAGAAAATTAAGGTAAGGCTTGTTAGGTCAACAAAAAATAATTAAGACAAGAAAGTCGGGATTGGATTGACTATTACCAATAGGATGACATCATTTGAGAAGGAAGATGACTTGTTGATTCTTCCCATTAAATGTTGGAGGCGGCGTCTAGGTCATGCAAGTTCACCTTGAACCAATGCACCTAATTTAGATTGAACCGTACCCATTTGGACTATTGTATTCTCAAGTTTGGAACGTCATCTTCAAAAGTGAACCAACCACATAGAGGCTGTAAGCAGTAGAAATACTAGAATCTTAATCACAAGTAGGCGCTCCTAACTTGTAATTTTCATTTTGAAAAAGCCATGCACGGAGTTGTTCTCAAATCGTACTGAAATTTTTTTCGTCTTCAAGTTTGCCGACTAAAGTAGGATATTCTATTGAAAGGCAAGAATGAATTGTTCATAAAATCTTACCTTGAATTTGAAGTTAAATTATGAATCTTGGAGACTCTCACTTTGTGTCCTCAACATATCTTTGTTTGATTATATATACATGTGAAAAATAGTGTTTTGTCATTTAATAATTAATAAATTTTACTAAACTATATTAAATAAGTTTGGAAATTAAGTCAATAATCTTATAAATTATATTACATAATTAGATTAAAAATGAAATATAACGATTATATAATTTTAAAAAAAGTTCACTTATCTCATCTATGCTATTACATTAAAAAACAAAAGGTTTTAGTTTCTATCATATAATTTACAAGTTATTATTCCAAATAATCTGTTAATATTGTTTTTACTTTATATGCTACATCCACGAACAAATTTTCTTTTTCTTGCTTTATGCTTCTAACAAGGCAAAAAATTTAAAGATTTTTGTACCTTTTCCAGCGTATAGGTCTTTATGTCATTATGTTCAGAATCTGTAAGAGCTAAACAAAGACACGCTTCCGTAATTGACAGCCCCTAGTAATTCGTCAGGTAGATAGACATCAAAATCTGTTTCCTTGGAAGGCCAAAAGCAAGAAATAAAATCTACCTATCACTCATATTTCTGTTGAAAAATCCATGGGATAAGTGTTAGGTAAATAAAATAGTAAGCGTTAGGTATCTTAGTTCGAGGATCAAATTAACTTTGTTTGAGTGATTAGTTGAAGAGTTGTGTCAGTGTCTATTTTATTTTATTTATATGAATAAGATCGTATATATTAGAAGCAAGATCTATCATACTTTAATATAAAATATTTCCTGAATTAAAGTGGAAGTATTTGCTAAATTATAAGAGATAACAAATGTAAAAGTTATTTATTATTAACATAAACTATTAAAACTCAGACATATTCCAACAATTGAATTGTAACTACAGAACATTAAAAGTTGCACTTATAGGCAAGGAAGTCTAGATGATTATCTATATAATATTTACGATAAAGAGTTCTAAATTTTGATTAAAACGACTTGTTGAAATAAGGATAAAATAATAGAGAACTCTATTTCTGACCAACGATTGGATACTAAAGATGGAGAAAAGGATATTTTTAAGTTGGTGAGAGCTAGAAAACGAAAAGCAAGAGACTTAGATAAAGTTCGTTGTATAAAAGATGAAACTGAGCGATGCACGTAGCTTAATACTTCTATAACCTTTTTAATTAAGACGTAGAAGATAACATCTATTTAAGTGATCCTAGTACATTTGAGAGATTTCGTAATTTTACTTGTTATTGACAAATTTTTGGCCAAGAAATAAATAAAGCATTGAGGGAGATGAAAAGTGGAAGGGCAGTTGGGCTAGATGAGATACCCAAAAAGGTGTGGAAAAGTCTAGGCGAAGAGGGTCTTACTTTGGTATCAAAACTCTTTAATGTAATCCTTAAGTCTGCCAAAATGTCGAATGACTAGAGATGTAGTTTGTTAATCCCTTTATACAAAAATAAAGGAGACATCCAAAGATGTAGCAACTACAAAGATATTGAATTACTTAATCACACCATGAAGTTGTGAGAGAAGTTGATCGAGAAGAGAGTGAAAACGAAGCTTCTATCTTAGAAAACTAGTTTGATTTCATGTCAGGAAGGTCCACGACATAAGCTTTACATCTCCTTAGATGAGTAATGGAACATTACAGGGAAAGACAACGTAACCTACTTATGGTTTCTATTGATTTAGAGAAGGCATATGAAGTGTAACATGCCACTCCCATATAGTATATAACCAACATATCGAATGATATTCGGGAACATACTCTACGAAAATGACATGTTAAGACAGTTAAATCAATTCTTTTTTTACTTTTTAATTCATCACATATAACATAAAACATTCCAATAATCATATTGTTCCATTTTTATTTACAAACATATACAGTCTCAAATATCATTACATTTCCAAAATTCACATGTCCATTATATAACAGTTGAGAGATACAATCCTTGATACAACATAACTAAGACATTTGCAGGTACAACTGATCCTGACACTAACCCATATCCAAATGCAGAAGTTACTTCAACTAGACTAGCTAGATTTCTCCTGAACCTGAAAAACAATGGTGCAATTTTGGTGAGTTTGTGAACTCAATGAGTGAACCATCATCGATGTGTTCACTCCAAATAGAACACACATACATCAATGAATAACATTCAGCTCAATCAAAGTAACACTTTATTCAGAACTATAACTCATATTCTACAATTTGCATCATAATAAAAGAAGCATTTAAAAATACAATCACTTTTTAATTCATTCCAAAAGTACATTCTGAATGTAAGAATATCATATAATCATTTCAGAACATAACACTTATTTATCACAATTCTTCATATCACCATCAAAGTCATAAGCATTTCTCAATATCAACACAACATAGTTCAACATTCATTTGTAATCAATATCATGGCCACATTTAAAGAAACAAATGCAAAAGCAAATGAGACTCATTCCATTTTAACTTTGTTGTAACCGGGTGCCTATTTCACTGTCCCGTATCTGTTGTAGATACTGGGCTCTTTTCAGTACTGTTCTATATTTGTTGTGGATACCGGGCTCATTAATCGTTGAACCTGAGGCTCTAATGTGCATAACTGAGCTTAAAGCTCTTTTCACGTTGGCTGCTCCGGTCACAACTCCTTTATGTCAACATGCATCATGTAATGGAGTAACATAGTTCACATAATATATCATCAATCACTTTCAGTCAATGAGCACATTCAATTTTCACAGTTCATCCGATCTAAGTCCGATATTCAACAAATAGTTAAACATTCAATTTTCTTATTCACATTCAAATCGTAAATACTCCTAATACAGTCCCAAATATCGAACTCTTCGGATAATCAATTATCTAGAATTAGTAATATCGCAATTATAGTAAGATCAATTCAATATGGAGGAATTAAGTTTAATTAACACAATTTGAATAGAACACATTATCAATCGAAAAATCACATCTAGATTACCACTATACATATAATTCCAACAGAAACATAAATATTTGAGTTTACACAACTAGGTTAACTCACAGTACACTCCAGATAGCTATTACCTCGACGTGTCAGCAATGTCTGGATGGTGTCAATCGACGTATGCCTTTAAATCAAACAATACACACATGCACACATTACTAATTGATCAATCAAATGAATTCTCGAAGTTACACATGTATATGTATCATGTTTAATGCATGCTCAATTGATTATTCCGGGTACGAAATCTTATTCACAAATCATACTTATATACATTCATTATGGTTTGTGCATCATCTAGTTTGCAATTAGGTGTATGCCTTAATACACTTGATCACTCTCACTTTATCACTCTTTTTCCTAGGATTATACACTCACACAATTTCCTAGTTCTCATTCAATCATTCCCAATTCACCACTTACATACTTTGAATCACATTACATTCATGAGAACATCTTTATATCATTATCAACTCAGATCTTACACTTATCCTTGGACATTTTTCATGATAAAAAAGCTCCTTATAATACACACACAATTGGTACTTTACATCTGAAATTTTGGCAAGCTAAATCTATACATTCACCAAAATTCTTCCAGCAACATATACTCATACATTCACCAAATTCTCATTCATAAATACCCTATGTTTTTCAATGCTCATTTGTCTATACCTTATACATATTTCTCATGTTCTTAAGATCATGTTTTCATTAAAAGAACTCATTTATTCCTTAAACAAATCAAAATTTCCAGATTTGAACTCAACCTCATCAAAATAGTCCATTCTTTAGGTTATGACTTCAATTAACTACATCTATTTATGAAGATATCTTCTGGCCAAACTGTTTTACAGAGGAATTAATAAGACATCAATAATCATTTTTTATGTTTTATACTTTGACTAATTCGAGCTCTAAAGTCCCCAAAAATTAGGAAATAATATAAGGTTTCTGCACAGAGGTCTGTCACAGGCAATATTAGGAAAACAAGCATAACTCAAGCTCTAGTTACTATTTTATCAAGCCACTTTCACAAAGGTCAAGCTAAGACCTATATATACAACTTTTATTCTTTGAGTTTCTTCAAATTCATGCCCTAAAGATATGTAAAATAGGTAAAAAGAGGAAGAGGAAATTGAAACCAAAATTTCGACCTACAACTCTAATTTTCTAGATATTTCTCAAGATAGATTTTCGGGTCACCTTTGCATGGCCCTTTTGACATAAAAAATGAGGTATTTAGGCAATACATTCTTCTAAACAAATGTTTATATATATCTTAAGTTTCTAATAACACCAAATTCATACAGTTTGGTTCAGTATTCTGTAAGTTATATCCAAAATACTACAGACTGTTCTCATACCATGATAGCACACAGTTCTCAGCTTCAAGCCCAATTTAGAGGCTTTAAAGACAGAATTATAATTCTATTCCTTCATGAAAATTGTAGTCATATGTCTCTAGTTTAATTTAAATTAAAATCATCCCATTTGGATACCTACATATCAATATATGGTTGAAATACAAACATATGTTCAGTGAAAATACTCCATCTAACCTATTCCAACATAGTTCATCATCAACCTTACATACAATTCATCTCCAATCAATCATCATGTATGTTATGATAACATATAACATAAGAGGGCAATCAATCACTTACCTGTTCAACCAAATTCTCCTCAATTATCAAGCCTCTCAAGCATTCCAATATACTCCAAGAGTAAGATGGAATACAAAGGATTTCCAATTATAAGATGTAGACTACTAAAGTTGACAAAACTCAAGGTTTTGGGAGGTGGTGTGAGGAAGTCGGTGGTGAGGGATTGAA
>JANQAP020000534.1:26128-36471 GCA_026874005.2 Erythroxylum coriaceum
AATGTGCTAGGGCCAGAGCAGTACCAGGATGGGTGACCTCCTGGGAAGTCCTGCGGAAAAACAAAACCGTGAGAGCGTAAGGCCCGAGAGGCTGAGGCTCAAAGCGGACAATATCTGCAAGCGGGTGGTCTGGGCTGTTACAGTGACCATGTCATATCCCTTAAACCTAACACTATCCCAATCAACCTAAGACCATACAGATAACCCTATTGCCAAAAAATTGAAATAAGAAAACTGGTGAGTTAGATGTTGTAACAATCCCTCATTTGGCCTAGTCACAACCCCTATGCCTCTCCAGTTTTACTTGTGAAAAAAAAAGATGGACCATGGAGGTTTTGTGTTGACTATAGATAGTTAAATAAAGCTATAATTAGGGATCAATTTCTAGTCCCTCCAATTGATGACTTGCTTAATGAGCTTCATTATACTAGGTGGCACCTTAAAGTGTCAAGGAGCTTAAGGGTGTATTAGGCCTCACTAGTTACGATGAAAAGTTTATCAATAACTATAAAGCAATAATTCAACCTCTGACCAATTTGTTAAAGAAGGATAATTTTATATGGGACTCCATAGTAGAACAGACCTTTGTTGATCTTAAGTAAGCCATAATATCTGCTCTCATGTTGACTCTGCCATATTTCTCTCAACCATTTGTTTTAGAAAATTTGTTTAAGTAAGACCAATTACCTACTTAAGTCAAGCCTTGACGGATAAATAGTTGGATTTGTCTACTTATGAGAAGAAGCTTATAACTTTCTTGATGGCTGTCAATAAGTGGAGGCACTACCTTAAAGGTAGGAAATTTATTATCAAAACTAACCAACAGAATCTTTAAACACTTATTATAGTAGAAGTTGTATATATAGTTAGAAGGGCTTTAAAAAATTACTTGATTTGGACTACACCATCTAGTACCATAAAGGGCGTTCAAATAATATAGTAGATGCACTATCTAAAAGGGGACATATGGAGGGAGCACGACAAGCTATCTCAAAAATATAACCTAAATGGATGTTAGAAGTGGCAGACAATTATAAGGGAGACTTAGTTATCCAGTAAAAGATCATCAAAGTCATCATCAATCCTTTAAACCACAACAAATATATGTGTAAGGAAGTATTGCTAAGAAGAAAGGGAAGACTACATATAGGTAGCTCTGGTAGCCTAATGATTGATATCATACAAAAAATTAATTCTTCAACACTTAGTGGTAATTTTGGAATAAGGAGAACATACCATAGATTGACACAAGTTTTCAATTGGCCAAGAATGAAGTTCATGGTGATCAAAGCAATATTAGAATGTGATGTATGCCAAAGGTGTAAGCATGAGAATTTGCCCTATCCTTGTCTCTTAGAGACTTTACCTATTCCAAACTATACTTAGACTCATATCTCTATAGACTTGATTGAACACCTAGTGAAGCAGAGGGAAAGGATATTGTGATGGTAGTGGTGGACATGTATATAAAATATGCATACTTCATCAGCCTGACTCATCCTTTTACAGTTAAAGATGTAGTGAAATTTTTTTAGACTCTATATATAGACTATATGGTTTAGCTAGTATTATGTTTAATTGGGACAAGATTTTTACAGTTTTATTATTACAAGAGTTATTTTCTTAAATAGGGAAACAAGTTCAACTAAGTTCTTCCTACCACCTCCAGACAGATGGCTAAATTGAAAGTGTTAAATAATGTATCGAGAGTTATTTGCGATGCATGACCTTCTTAAGGCCTAAGCAATGACATAAGTGAATGGCTCTTGCTGAATGGTGGTAAAATACGAATTATCATACTATACTGAAAATGCTCCCCTTTTTAGCATTGTACAAATATGAACTTCTACAGCTGCCAGCAGCACTAAAGTTGACAATTACTTTGAAATCAATGGAAATTGTTTTTAAAGAGAGGGATAAGTTGTTGTAGTAATTGAAGGAGCAACTGTAGAAGGCTAAGTGATAAACGATTAATATAGAATATTCTTATGCCTATATTAAGTGTGTTTTGCTTGCTATTTGAGATTGTTTTAAGTGTTTTTTAATGTCTCAATTACCTTCATAGATTAAAAGGAAGAGAATTTAGGGTAAATCATATCATAAAACAGAAGAATTTGAGTTATTTTAAAGATACACACCTATATGAAGATGTGCAGGCTCATGTGAGTAATATAAACGACTACGTAAAGGAATTGTGTAAGGGGTTGTAAATATGTATAACTCCAAAGATGTTAGTTTTGCCCATGTGAAGATACACGCCCATGTAAGTAAAACATACATAACTATGTTCCATGCCCTATAAGCTACTAAGAATGTGTAAAGTTGCAATATTGAAGTCTTTTTTAGAAACACAGTCACTCACACGTCTGTATGATTGATATATGATCCAAAAACTCTAATTTTCTAATATAAAGGGCAATTATAAAGGGGAGATAAGGAGGAAGCAACTAGAGTCAGAAGTTAGAGCAAAAGTTAAAGTTATAGACACAATTCTGAACCTGGGATAAGGAAATCATGAAGGTTACTTTAAAAGATCCCATAGAGAGTAACCTTTCATCAAGGATTCAAAGGGATTTCATTAGAGAGAATGGAGATATACATACTTATAGATTATTTTCTTTTTGATTATTTTTTTGAAATTTTTATGTTTGTTTCATTTTATATGTTTAGAAACTATGTTTGTTTAGTGACTAAGTAGGATCAACCATGAGTTCGGATGGTTTTTATGATTTGATCCTTTACTTAATTTAAGTTGATCAATTAAATCATTGAGATTCAATTATGCGCTTTCATATGATTAAGATTAATAAATTTTCTTGTATGAATAGATCTACCATAATTGAAAGGAGTTTATTGTAAACCTAAAGATAAGTCGACATAAATCCTCTAGATTATAGTCAAACCTAATAAATAAATTCATAAATCAAGTAATACAATTTTTGGAGTTTTAACTAGAAAGAGATTTTAGTTAATCAAGTAAGAATTAGTTGTTAATAGTCTTGAGAATGATACTAACATATCATAGCAATTTCCATGATTCACTGGTCAATGATTGAATTGCATGTTAAAGGTTTAATACTGAAGATATCTTAAGGGGATTCATTACTTAGGTACTAGTTATTTTATATTGGATTAATTTTTATGTTTTGTTTGTCTTGATTCATTATTGTGTTGAAGTTTTAAATTAAATCATCATCTTAGTCAACAGTTAGATAATAGAAAAGAAGACATTATTAGTATTTATAGTCCATGTAGAATCGACTCCTACTCGTTAGTGCTACTTACAACTAAACTGTGCACTTATGACTTAAAATTATACATCAATCACTCAATATAGGAAGAAACAATATGTAGATAAGAAGAGAATTGAAAGGGAGTTTGTTATAAGTTAATTAATCTACCTAAAGTTACAGCCTTACAAGCAAACCTCTGTGGCTGTTCACAATTATGCTAAATTGATAATTAAGTAATATGGACCCTATCTAGTGATTGAGAGGATCGAAAAGGTAGTTTATAAGTTGCAATTGAAATATAATTCTAGAATTCATCCAGTGTTTCATGTGTCACTCCTCAAAAATAAAATTGGAGATAAGCATTTTACTGTGTAAGAGCTTCCAATTACTACTAATTATGATCAATTCCTTGTATATCCAATGGCTATGTTAGAAAGAAGGTTGGTGAAGAAGAGCAACATCACCCAAACTTAGTATCTAATGCAATGAACCGAGAGAGACCTTGATGAAGCAACTTGGGAGTATGCTTCTTTTAGTCATCACCAGTTTCCAGAATTTGAGTCTTTTGGGAAGGCTACTTTTGTTTAAGGGAGGAATGTCAAGAATAAAAAAATATTTGTTTATTGATTGCTGAATTGTTGATGTTTGGTTTAAGTAATAAGTTGGTAACTTGTCATCTATAAAATAAATAATGAAGTAAGACAGTGTTGTAGAAGCAAAGTAGTTATTCTTTCCTAAATTTCAGTTGACATGATCACTGTGGGTTGACCGGATTATCTATATTTGTTGCAATAGAAAGTGGAGATAACAAAAATGAATTAGATCTAATTCTCTTTCTTTCTCTACTTTCTCCCTCTCCCCTTGCTCTCTTCTCTCTTATTTTTCTTGATTTCTCCCTCTATTATCTAAATTTAATGGTTTCAATTTTCAAGGAGAAACATCCTTGACACCCATCTCATTAATGGGATTGAAGCTACTCATCACCAACATTAAGAAATTTGTCAGGTTCATTTTGGTAGGCCTTACAAAATCAAAATTCTAAACACGAATCCTTTTTTGTATTGAAAGGGGACTGCTAATAAAGCAATATAGGAACAAGAGGATTGCAATAGTTTATATAACTCACTTCTTGACTTGAAGGGGCCAAATAAGGTCTGAGCTAATCCCATGGTTGCAATATCTCTTTGTATATAAGATGCAGATGTGCATTATAATATTTTTCCATCATTCAGATCTATACATATGCTAACAAAAGATGTATAATGGGTGAGATTTATGCATTGTAAGCCCTTCACTTATTATATGATGGGTCTGTTAATATATTATTAATCATATATTAGAAATTGTTGAATAACAAATATGGTCTATTGGTCATGAGATGTTGAAGAAGAAACTTTACTTATAGGAGAACACCTTTACTTGCAAGCCTTAATTGAATCAATCATTTTTGGGGAACACCTCATGTAAATATGATTTGAAGTTAACTTCTCATATTTAATTTAATCAAATTTAAATATTTAGTTTAAGTTTGTTAATTTTTTAAATATTTCATGTATTATATATGAAAATCCTTAAGGATATAGTTTTGCACAAATTATGAATTAGTCGTAGCAGCTATAAGCTATCTAACCAATATGAAAACAAAACAAAATCAAATATAAAATAACAAATCAACACTAGAAATTTGTTAAAGTAGTTCGGCACACCTTGTCTGCGTCTGCAGGGCCCTCATTTAACTTAATACTTGCATTAACAACAATAGTTTTATACAAGACTTTATTGAACCGACCCACTCAACCCTTAACACTATCCCTCATCCTCACAACTTGTGAAAGTAAATCACACCTAATAGCACGATCGTCTCGTACTAACCTCAACAAAGAATTTTCTCAATAGTATTTGACAATAAAGAATGAAAATAAAATAACTCAAGTGATAGAAACAATGATGAATATAAACAAAGACAACACTTGAGATAAAAAGCAATTATCCTAAATATGCTGCTTCATAAATGAAAGAATGGGAAGTTATCCAACAAGAACGTTGATTTAATCTTTTGATATTATCATCAGAACACCTCGCACACAGCAGCAGAAAAATCACCAACAAACATAAATGTTGAACATTACAAACATCGGAGCTGCAAAATCCACAAAGGCTACTGGAGCTTTTCTCACACCAACACCAATATCGACAACCACCAAAACACATGTGATCAACACCCAATCAGCCCAACAAAAATCACACCATCGATCAAAAACAATAGCTACAAAGATCACGAAAACTTCATTTTTGCATATCACATATCACAAACGTCAGCCACCAAAACTAACACTTCATCAACAGTGAGCAGTCCAACAAAATCATACAAACACCAGAGAAAGCCAGCTGCCAAAATTGCACACCCTCAACAACAAGAAAAAACAGCCCAACAATAGTCGTTCAAAACCAAAGAAACAAAGCTGCCAAGTTGAATAACTATCACCTAAAATCAGCTACAAAATATCATCCAAGATAGCCCTTAAATTTTAGCTTCCATTGATTCACCCAAAAATGACAATACTTTAGCCCACGTATCACTTAACTCATAGCCACAATCCAGCTGCAATGGTCAAAGAAAAATCTCCAAAAATATTGCTACTTTAAATAGTCATTATTCCCAAAATAGGTCATACATTAAATCCTATCTTGATTAGAATTTTAAATCTGATCAACCTTATCTTGAAAGAATCCACAAAAATATAATTTCAAATAATACCCAAAAATTAAATAATAAGATATCAAAAATATATCTTAACAATATAATATATATATATATATATATATATATGAGCCATTCCTCCTCGAAAACAGAGACCACCTAGTTAACATCATTCACGCATGCAGGTTTCATCTTAGGTGCACGTAGGAATTATTTTCATTTCTAAAATGATCTACGTGAGGTAACAAGATGTCATTACTTTCAACTACATAAGTTTGTTGGAAGTGATTACTCGAGAGTTAAGGCACAACGTCATAGTGTGGACTGTTGAGTGGAACAGTTTTCTAAACACTACTGTGAGATTTTACGTGGTCTTGCCTAATATGATTGAATAATCATCTTACTTATTTTGCTCAAATTATTCTTTTAGTATTGAAACGATAAATGAAAGTAGCGAAAAAGATGAAACAAGACAAACATAAAAAAGAAAGAAAAGGAGAAGAAAGAAATGGAAATGGAAATGGAAATAGAATTTGAAGAATATGCTTTATGATTGGTAATTACGATTTTGTGCATGTGCAACATTAACAATTTTCAAACCAAAACCGGACACTTAGACTTGCTTCCAATAACAAAGTTTTCTCGAGTGTTGAACTATATTAAATATATTGGATTTTGATAGGCTTCAAGTAACTTTTTCTGATAACCGTTCAACATTTGTATTACAAGAATTATAAACCCTTACGGAACTCTAATACTCTTACAAAATATAGAGTTGGCTCCTTTCATGGATTTACAGAGATTGGTTTTTTTTTTAACGCCTAAAGAGCGATTAATGCTTAGGAAAAACTTGAACTATTAAAAATAATAATATTTTACAAAGCTTTAGTAGAGAATTTAACGGAAATTGCAATTAAAGTCAGGTCAAGTAAATGCGTTTACAGCCAGCAAGAGAGTTTAACAGTAATATTCTACTTTCTGCTGCTGCTACAAAATATCTTGGAACGATACAGAAAAGATTATTATCGCCCCTGCGTAAAGATAGCACGCACAAATCGAGAAACAATTCTATTAACTTCTAAAAACGAAAGTTTTCTATTCGTTCGTGCTCCTTTCACACTCCAGCCCATAACTATAAGGTTTGTGTTCCACGAAAGGGAAAGCATAACAGCTCTCCCTAGACACCTGACAATTGAATCCATCGTTAATAAATAAAGAAATTACTCGTAATTAGTAAAATTAACTTATCCAAAAGGTTCATTCAATGGGACCACATAAACCATCAATTTGTTTTCTCGAAATATACCCAAGGATCATACGCAACTAACCTATATCTGAGACTGTGATTTAACAAGAGGACGAGAAGGCTATCAATTTTCAACAAGTGACATTTAAAGAAATTAAAGAGCTTTGACTCTTCCTTTGCATGAGTCGAATAATTATATCTTGACAGATGATGTATCAAATGATGTGTTCTTAAGAGTTAAGTGGTCCTGTCTCAATGGTCAATCCAGGTTGATTATAATACGTGGTTGTAAATAGTGAGTGGATATGAATAATTTCTCATGCCATCCCTAGGCATAATTCTCATTTTGTATAATTTTTATAAGAAATATGAGAAATGAGAAGAAATAAAAGACCAATTTTTTAAATTTTTTCTTCTCTACCTAACACAAAAAAAGGGAAAAGAATTCGCAAAATCTTGTTTCGTTACATATTATTCAGATGGTCATGGGCTCAAAGTCAGTGCCTTTATGGAAAGTGAAAAAAAAATGCATGTCCTGTTTAATTAAAAAATCAGTACTTTCAACTGCATCACGCAAATTATTAATTCAAGGGTTTTACGAGGGAGATTGAGTTTATCCTGTTTATTTTTAATCTTTAAAAAGATATTGCTTCCATAACCGAAAATTGAAAAAAAAAAAAAAGGAAAGATGAGAAGATAACAGCATCAACTTCTTGCAAAACAACGAAGGAAAAAAAAAAATACATGTAACAAGACTATAAGAGTTGTGGAGTAGTTAACGAAGGCTACGTATTGAGTAACAAAAACTGAACAGTGGGTGTATACTAAAGCTGCTCTTAGTCTAATGAATAGCAAATTTGATTAAAGGAAGCCAATGTGTCGTGGAAAAGTGCAACGAAAGCATCTATGCTTCCATCCCGGAGAAATGAAGGTAGAAGAAGCAACAGTCCTTCTGATGGAAAATAAGATGGCAGAAACATGCATGGACTTCCTCCTCCAAAATCAAGATCATAAAATGGAAACCTTAGCCAGCTATCCACTGCCAAATTTGGGCGCAAAACACAATAGTTGTTCTCCACATTCGGTTCCAGGTCTTCCTTGTCCGCCTTGTGTGTGGCAAAGTCGATGA
Source organism: Erythroxylum coriaceum (assembly GCA_026874005.2). NCBI lineage: Eukaryota > Viridiplantae > Streptophyta > Magnoliopsida > Malpighiales > Erythroxylaceae > Erythroxylum > Erythroxylum coriaceum. The sequence continues at coordinate 34,438 of JANQAP020000534.1, forward strand.
ATGACCTTAAATAATTGTTGTTCACGATTGCAATGGCGTCTTGAATAAGCTTGGCTGCATATGGTAGTGGCTCTCTCAGGAGCTCCTCGACTCTAGCTATTGGGAATGCCCACAGCACTAAGTTGCCGAAGTACTCATTGGGTATTCTTGGATTCAAACGCATTCTACCATTTATTGAGATTCTTATCTGGCTTGTCTCCAAAGCACTGACTCCACGAGCCTTTGTTATGGACCGCCATAGATGAGCCAACAGGCTCTCAAAAGTGCTATACGGTTTGTCGTTGTTAGCTCCACTGCTTTGAGAAGCCTTAGCCTTGAGCTTGGACAGAAACTCCACTGTAAAATGAGCCTTATTCATCACAATGTCATCCAAGCAGTAATTGACCTGACCAGAGAAATCCTTAGTGGGACTTTTGATTTTGTACTCGACACCTCTGTGTTCAAACTCGAAGCTAGGAGGTTTTCGAGGTTGGAAAATGGTACGATCATGAAGAGGAAGTGGACTCATGTCAAGTCCCCTGCAAGCTTTTCCCCAGGCAACTAAGAAGTTGCTCGCTGACTGCCCATCTGCAACAAGGTGATGAGCTGTGAAACCAACCACCAAAGAGCCACAAGAGAACCTTGTAAGCTGAACTTGGAGCAACTCCTCCACTCCACCCAACCGAGGATGAAGGGTGTGCAAAACTGGGGAAGGATTCAGTGGCATGAGTAGGTCGAGCTTCCCATCAAGAGAAGCTTCAACGAACCTAACGCCTTTGTCGTTGAGAAAAATGACACGATCACCTTTGGCATTTTCACCTAGCCTTCCTGCGAGTTCTCTATATTCTGATAAAGCCCTTTGAAGGCCAATCTCAATGGTTGTGTTAGGTGGAGTCGGTGGACGATAGACGTAGATTACGGCTATGTGAGTGTCGTAGGTGACTCGATCAAAGACGCTAAGAGGGATATGGTTTGAGATTGAAGGTGCAGTGCCTTCATACACTGGCTTCACAATTCTTGTACTCTCTTTCTTCACCTTCATGGTTTCAGGAGTGTTGTGGTTTGGTAGGTTTGTCTTTGGACTAAGTAAGTTGGGTTGTGAGGAAAGTTCCATTTTGAGTTCATCTGATCCGAGCCATACTCTATCTTTATTTATATAGAGTGAAGCCCTGTTTTGGTTGGTGTCGTTATCTCTCAGTCAAATAATCAAAATTTGCCAATTCAAAACATGTAAGTCCTTTTATTATGTTGACTATTGATTGTCTTGTCCCCTCACGAGTTGTTGACCAAAGTTGACATTTTGGCCATGCTTGACCAAAAGTCTTCAAATGTGTTTATGTTAAAATTTTCGCATAAATTGAAGGAAAATTGACAAAATTTTTTTAGACGGAAGCTCAAGTTTTGCACTATAAATAGAGGCTTAAATTACTGAGTTTGGAGTACCAAAAAAAAACAAATTTTCCATTCTTTCTTTAGTTCTTTTGTATATTTAATAAGGTTTTAAAAGCCTTTTGTTCCAGCTTTTGTACTTTTATACATTTTCCACATATTAGTGAATTAAGCTCACCCTCCGGCTGTAGACGTAGATCACATTAACCGAACCACGTAAATTCTTGTGTCTTGTCTCATTTATTTTTCCTTTTCTTTATTATTTGTTTTTAAGATTCGGACTATTAAATTCAACCGGTATCCGATCCGAGGGCATTTTTCTTAACAAACTGATATCAGAGCTTCTTTTGTTTAGTCTAACTTACCTATGGATGTCAATGTGCTGGAACTCCTCCCCGGGCGGGTCACGGGCCCGACGTCCTACGTGACATCTAGACGCGTGTCCCACAAGGGAGGAATTCCCTACCAGGTCAAACTTAAAACAAATAAACTCATTTAACATACCTCCGAAAGAAAATTTGAGGTAAATCATAAAAAAAATTCAATAAGTGTTGACCCCGAGAAAAATACGTGGTGGGATCGTAAAATAAGCATAGACATAAAAATAAATTATTCAAGAACAAAAATTTCAGAAAAACATTTAATACACAATTTAATAGATAACAA
>JANQAP020000534.1:300705-314161 GCA_026874005.2 Erythroxylum coriaceum
AAATGTCAATGAGTGCATGTACAATTATTTTCATGTGTGCAAAGACTCAAATTCACATGCATGTATGCTGACATTTCACTAAGCATGAAATGCAAATTTTCCTCTAACTCTTTCATTGCCATTCTTCCCATTATTAAAATCGAAGTTATAACCCTTAATATGGGGACAGGATGCTACATATACACTGATGCTTCTAATTTTGCACTTGGTGGTGTTTTGATGTAGGATGGACATCCAATTGCTTACAAGTCGTAAGCTAAATCATACCGAGCGTCGCTATATCATTCAAGAGAAGTAGATGACTGCGGTGGTGCATTGCTTGTGAACTTGAAGGCATTACTTGTTGGGTCCAAGTTCGTGGTCATGACCAACAACATTGCCATAAGTTACTTCCTTAACTAAAAGACCCCAAGCAAGCTAAATGGCAAGCTTTCTTAGCAGAGTTTGATTTTTTGATGGAGTACAAGTAGGGTAAGGCCAATGTGGTGATCGATGCGTTTTGTAGGAAGGCTGAGCTAGCCGCCATCACAAATCCGAGTTTTCCTTTAGTGGATTAAATCAAGGAGGGACTGAAGCATGACCCACAAGCCAAGAGTTTGATGAAGTTGGCAAGTCAGGGGAAGACACGCCAATTTTGGCTTAAGGATGGGGTGCTCACATCCAAAAGTGATCGTGTGTACGTGCCGAAGAGAAAAGGGTTGAGGAAGGAAATCATTAAGGAGCGCCATCACTCCAAATGGGCAGGACATCCTGATGTACATTGTACATTGGCATTCATTAAACTACATACTATTGGGCCCAAATGCGCGATGATATAGGGATATATGTGAAGACTTGTCTTGTGTGTTAACAGGATAAAGTGGAGCAAAATAAATCAGCTGGGTTGCTAGAACCATTGCCTATTCCGGAGAAGCTTTGGGAAAGTATTTCCATGGATTTCATCACATGCCTACCAAAGTCCGAAGGATACAGCAACATTATCGTGGTAGTGGATCGATTTAGCAAATATGGAGTGTTCATCCTTGTGCCTACGAAATTTACAGTCGAGGATGCAACACGCCTTTTCTTTTGACATATGGTGAAATATTGGGGCATACCCAAAACGATAGTGAGTGATCGAGATACGCACTTCACCAGGAGCTTTCGGATCGAGTTGTTTAAGCTATTGGGGTCCAAGCTCAACTTCTCTACAAGCTTTCATCCTCAAACCGATGGCCAAGCCGAGAGGGTGCATGCATTGTTGGAATTATTTTTGAGGCATTATGTGAGTATTAACCAACATGATTGAGCAAAGTTGCTTAATGTTGCCCAATTCTTGTATAATTTGCAAAAGAGTGAGTTGATGAGAGCTAGTCCATTCAAGATTGCCACGAGACAACAAACGATGACTCCTCATACTTTAGCAATTGGGTATAAAGGTCCAAGTCCTGCCGCAGTCAAGTTTGCCAAAGATTGGCATGAGAAAATCGACATGGCACGGGCACACTTAGCAAGAGCTGTCAAGCGAATGAAGAAGTGGGCAGATACCAAAAGGAGACACTTGGAGTTTGAGGAAGTAGACTTAGTAATGGTGAAGCTCCTTTCCCATCAAAGTCGACGGTTCGTCAAATGCACAAAAGGCTAGTAAGGTGATATGACGGCATTTCTACTGTAGAGAAAAGAGTGGGCAAGCTAGCCTATCGATTGACATTGCCCTCACATTTGGAGATGCATCCAATTTTTTATGTGAGTTTATTAAAGTTAGATCATGCCAATAAGGAGGAGCTGAGTAGGGGCGAGACGAGGAGAGCACCCGCGGCCATCACTACTTCTCACGAGCACGAGGTAGAGGAAATTTTGGCGCATCGTGTTATACCGATGAGAGGTTACCATCCAAGCTACATGGAGTGCTTTGTGAAATGGAAGGGACTACCTGATAGTGAGGCAAGTTGGGGGTATGTGCTCACCTTGTAGGACTACAAGGAGTTAATCGAGGCATACAAGAAGGTCACGTGCCGTACCATTCTTCACAAAATGAAGAGGCTAAGCTAAAATTCTCTAAAAGATTCCACATTGTTCTTCCATGTTCAAGACAAACCTAGAGATGGGTGGAAGACTCTAAAACCTTGTAGATAATTGTAAATAATACTTGAATATGTAGAAAGGTGTAGAGAATTCTAGATGGTGATTGTGAGCCCTTGGATAAAATGAATCCTAGCCATCCATTGAGGAGGTGAAAAGTTATAAATACCCAAAGGACTTCATTTATAACATGCATAAAAGTTCTTAGCAATTGCCTTGTAAAGCTTTCTTGAGCAACCAAAGCATTTTCCAAGTTTCTTCATTCTTGTTCTTGTTTTATCTTACATCTTTACTAACTTATGCTAGCTTTGTTTCTAGCATTCGAGGGAGAGGTTGACTTAGTTGTGAGACATACAACTAAGTGTCTCGTGGTTTATTGGTAAAAGACCAAGTGTGTGACAAAGTGTATTGAGAATCTCTTTTTCTTAGTCTGATAAACACATCAATTTTTTGGATTTTTGACTCCAATATCCTGAAGGTTGAGTTTCATCTTCATACTCAGAATGCATAGTTTTCGTGCATTTTCTTCAAATTTCTCTACTCTTTTAATATTGCACTTTAATATACTAAACTATTCCAAATTGAATCTATTACTTCCTTTATCATATCCAACCCATTCTTCACAACTAAATTCAGAATATGCGTTAAATAATGCATATGGAATAACCTTTCACCAACTAACAAGCACCTAACCCATGTCTTATTAGGAGTGGTAAATGGGCCCGGGGCTGGCTTGACTCGAAGTCAGAGCCAAGCCCAGGTTGACCGAGCCTATAGACGAACCTCAGGCTTGACTTTCTAGGCCCATTTGGGCCTTAGGCCTAGCTCTAGCTTAGGCTGTCTAAGCTCAACTTTTTTAAGCAAAATGACATCGTTTTCATAATTTTAAAAAAATTAGGCAATCTAGAGTCGAACCAAGCTCAAGTTCAAATCGCCTCAGTCGGGCTTAAGATCAGGCCTACTACCCAAGCCTAAGGATCGGCCTAGTCCGTCGGCCCAATCTGGCCTAGCTCGACTTCGGCCCGAGTTGATTAGACCACAGGTCGAGCTTACTTAGCTCGACAAGGTAAAGGCTCGGGCTCAGGCAGGGGCTATCCCAGCCTAGCCTAGTCCTCGACCCAACGGTAAGGTACAAAACGACTTTATTTTTTATTTTTTAAAAAGCATAAAATCAGGTCGGGTTAGGAGTCAGGTCGCGGGTCAGTCATCCCTTGATCAGTGGTTAGTAGCCAAAGCTCGAGCTCGAGCCCATGGTCAGTGGCTAGAACTCAGAGCCCAGCCCCAAGCTCAACAAATTGTAAAACCAAAATGAGTGGGCTTGAGACCCGACACAATTTGAATTTTGGGCCCGAAGTTTGATCAATCTAGGTCTGGCCCTTTGACCTTGAGTCGAGACGAGTGTGTTCGGTTCGTGCCCAAATGTCATCTCTGATAATAGAGAATTCTATTTTCAACCAATGTATTACATTTTATACTAAATGCTTTATGAAAGTCACTTGAAAATGAAATTTTTAATATTCAAATATAAGTGTTATTTTGGTTATTAGTTAAATATATAGGTTTTCTTAGTTTTAAAGTTCAAATTATTATCATTTGTATCTTACTTAAACATAAAAAATATTAACAAAATTAATTTAAGATATTGTCATATAAGTCTCTGACTCTTGATATAAACATTAACAAGATTGTGAATAATGTAAGATTCATAGGTGTCATTTTGGAACTAAAACAGAAAATCAAACACAAGATTAAAAAATCATACATATTTTTGTTCTATTTTAGTTAAAAGAACAACATTATATTATATTTTGGTGTTATAGCCAATTTAAAAATGACAAAAATAGAATATCAAACATGAAATTAAGAAATGATAATGTCATATTCATAGGGATGGCAATGGTCCGACCCATGGGCTAGCCCCGCCAATTTTTTTAAATAATTTTTTAAAAATTAAAAGTATAAAACTTCTTTTTTTAATTGGGTCCGGGTCCAGGCTGTCCAAGCCCAGACATAATTCTTTTAAGCGAAACGATGTCGTTTTACTTAGAATAGTTGTTTTATTTAGAATAGTTGACTTTGAGTCAGTTTGGGTCTGGGTCTGAGTTTAAATTTAAGTCTGAGCCTAAGATGATTTATTGAAAACACCTAAATCTGAGCCCATGAACTAGCCTATTATCATCCCTACATATTCGATATTCTATTTTTGCTAAAAGAATAACACCATATTCAATTTTAGGTGTTATGTCCAATATAATCAACCTTCATATTAGTTTTTAAATTTCTATGATCACATTTCAAAATGTTTTAACAATTTGAAGTTATATGATGGAAGCCATTTATGATATATGCACAAATTAAAACATTTTAAAGGTTAATAACTAACTTTGAAAAAGGTTAAATCGTTGTATAACATATTTAACCTTAATATTTACTCAACTCCTTCGTATACTGTCACTGCAATCTAACATCACTGCAAATACTATATTTCATTTGAAGTTTTTTCTTTCTTTTTTTCCAAAGTGAAAGCAAAGGCCGCAGCTCTACCCTCCAACGCCTTTACTCTTTAAGTTAGTGTCAATTATGTTGATTGAGATATATTCACCACTGTATTAATTTCAACCGAAAACCAATGTTAAAAACTTAACCTTCAGTTCTATAATTCTATTTCACAATTACACTAAAAAATGCTATCAAATCCTGAACCGTCATTTCAGAATTCGTTAAATGTATCTTGCAGAACAGAAACAGTGTAAATTATTTCTGCTGGAAGAAAAATCCTGTATGAATGTAACATACAAAGATGCTAATGGAGTTGATTTCTAATGTATTTGAGTTCAAGTATACAAGGGTAATGATCTGTGCTGAGAAAATGGAAAGAAAAAGAAGGGAAAAGAAATGGACCACAACCTATTACAAGACCAAGCGGCCAACAGCTGCCACCAAAACAATAATACACAGAACTGCCGGTTGGTACTAAATATGAACCGACATGAGCCCCTACAACGGAATAAATAATGACAAACCATATATGCTACAAAAATGTGCAACTACCAAGCATAAATATTTGCAGAAGGAACGGTATAATCGACATTAGTATTAATTTGTCAGGTAAATTCTGTGGGGAGTTGTTATTATCCACCTCTCCTGCATTTACAAATTCACTTTTTCCAGTATTTGAAGCTGTAGAGACATTTACCGATGTTGAACCTGATTGATAGATTCACATGTATGATATGAGAATTTAAAGACGTAAAACGAGGCAAGAAAGTTTTAAAATTCACACCAATGGTTGCAGGTAATTGCAACTTACAGTCATAGTTAGCCCATCCAATTCGTTGATTTGCAATATCATAAACAAAAATTTTGTCTTTTAGAACAAGATCTGCACAACATCAAACACCAATATCCTATACATAAGCACAAGATTGACTACATTTAAATACAGGAGCAAACAAGAACAAACGTAAAGAAACCGAGGAGCACAAAGCTTGGTGATAGATAAATGAGCTGATGGAATTATCTCATTTGGTGGACACCAAATTAGCCTTGATAAATGCTACAGTAAGAATCGTATAATGGTTGTGTATAATGGATGTGCAAACAATACTCATACAAAAAGAGATTTATTCCACAGTAATGGGATGAAAACCAAGCAGCATAACCCTTGTGCGTATAGAAACTAACAAAATGTTGAAAGGAATATGATCTGTAGAACAAAGATGAAAGAGAGATTTTTTTAGCACTTTTAAGAGGGGAGGTTCTTCAAGAACAAAAGGAATTCAGGATGTTTCAAATTCCGATATTTGACTGCTTAATCACACAACAACATTTTAGAAGCCAGAAGATTTAAGAAATAGGACATCAAGTAGAAGGAAAATCACTTTGACTAAAACTTTTAGCATGAGTTCTTTGGTCTATTTCATCTGCTAATGTCCACAGAAGAGAGAGAAAATATAGGAAAACAGGGAGAGGACAAGAGAGAGAATGGGGTTAATACCTCCAAAAATTGTTATGCCTTGCCCCTGCATCTTTTGAAAACCAATACACCAAATTGCAGCACCACTCTGTAACACCAATTCAACCATCCTTGTTCAAAGATAATGAGGCTAAACCAAATGACTTCACAATACGAAAAAGAACCGTGAGAGCAAATTACTGTAGAGATTTCAAGATGGTGCTTCAACATAAGCCAAGGTGTTAACCAGTGAATGGAAATTCTTTGGTCTGTTGCAGGTAAAACCGGGAAGAACTAATGCAGCATAACTACAGCAATATAATACATTCTGTGTGCAACCAATGGAATAACATGCAAACTATTATCCAGCCAGCACATATAATTCAGAAATAGCCTAGAAACTCACAATAGAATTTTGTTTCAGAAGGTAGTCTTGAGGATTTAAAATCATGGACGCTCCTCCAGCAAAGTTGAAACTAACTTGAGGAAATATGTCATTGATGCTGAGCACAATATAGAAGCAGTCTGAGTTGAGACATTGCAGAAAACAGTATACCCAATGGAAGATAATTAGATAAATGGTTAAAAGAGAAAGAACCTGGATGTAATCAGATAACATTGATTTCCTTTGGAAAGAACTGGACGTACAGATTGCGAAACAACATTTGTTATCTGCAACAGAAACAAAATCGAGTCAAAAAGTAATAAATAGCATTTACATGACAATGCTGGTTTCATATGATATATATACCATAAACACATGTATACATATTCTAATTTGTCCCAATTTATACATACTACTATCTGTATTTTGTTAATCGAAACACGCAAAAAGGATACAGTTTTACTTACAGCACTAACAAAAGAGTTATAAGCCACTTCTGGGAGGTATGCCAAGGTAGTTCCAGAATCTATTATCGTCCCTGTGTTACTTGATGTAGCAAAAACTGATGGATTGATGGATAAAGTTTGGCCAGAGACAGATATGCTTTGCAGATTCAAATTGTAATGGGACCTGTGTTTTAGGATTTAAAGAGGCTATTCAGACATATGACATAGAACATTGTATGGAAAAAAAATCTTGAGTTTCTAAGTTCAAACAAGAAGATCTGATCAAAAAAAACCAACTGCATTATGAACAGAAATGGCTATGAAGCAAACAAACAAATACACTGCATTACTCGGTTTCCTTCAAGGGCAATGCACTCACAGTTGTTGTAAGAATTATACTTCAGTTTGGGAATCGAGCTTTGACATAGTTGCTAGAAGTAGTTGGTTATAGCATTCAATTTTATACGACTGTCAAAGGAATGGTTTTGCTTGCTAGTAGGTTAAAGATACAAAAGGCAACATAGTGATCTAATAGGCATCTTGAAAAGCAAACTCTTTCAGATCTAAACCAAATTTGATGTGACACATCTCTTTGTACTATATACCAAGCTCAAGCAAAGTTGCAATCAGCTTCTGGATTATTTTACCAGAAAAAAGGGCTAACGTAAATTGATTTGGCTCGAGAACTGATCTAGAACTTAATTCACCAATGGATAATCATAGAATACATTCAGTGAAAGATATCATCAAAATCATATCTAATACGGGAATAATATTACTTCATGATAGTTCAAACATTAAGCAATCATCAACTTTCATATCCAAACTTGTAAGCATTAAGTGACTTGCGCCTCTCCAGCACTCACAAGGATGAATACCATTACCTCATGTCCCTCCCACAAAAAAAAAGAGTAGAAAATAGAAACAGAAGGGGGAAAAACAAAAGAAAAGAGAAAAACTCACACCACAGATAAATATATGATCTAGGAAAAAGCTGTGGTGTTAAATGGTAATAGCCAAAACAAATTAAAACTCAGTTGGTAGTTGAGATTCTATACACAAAATTGTGCACAGAAGATTTCCCACTTCTGTACGAGTGAAGTTACATTAACGTTCATTTTAAGTAGCAAACAAAGAAAGCAATTGTCTCATTTGATTGGGGGTCAAACAAGATCATTCTTTATCCCAAAGCTGAAATGAACCAGTTAAACGAAGGTAAATTCTAATCCCCACAAACCTAAAAATGAATGCACATATCCTTGTCCGTTAAATTAAAGAAAAAACTTCCAGTCCAAGGTCCTATCTGAGGAGACCAGTTTAAAGTTTTAATCAGCGACAAAAGTTGGAAGTCTACAGAAATATAAGAATAAATGTAACATACTGCGACGGCACAATTGGAGTATAAACAATATTTGGCTCCACAATTTCTCCAAGAACCAATATTCCGCCACCAGCATCATCTCCTTTCAGGCAGTGTGAGAAGACTCTTGGTGTCACTCCCTGTGAAGCAAGTTGGGAAATAACAGACATGCCCTGTTGCCCAAACCCAAAAATCCCATCAACTGCTCTGTCAGATTTAGTTAAGTCTCCTGTCTGTAATGTGCTACACCTGTTTTACAATACAGCATCCATATTCTTGAACCCCAAGTTTCAGGAAATAAAAAGGCCATCATTTCAATCTTAAAACAGAGAAACTTGTGAGAGCTTACCCAAAGGTGATGGTAGCCGTAGAATTATTAGTCAAAGACCCACCAAGAACGGTATCAAAATGCAATAAATCAGACACATAATAGCCTGATGTACCACTTCCATCACCATACTGAAATGTGTAACTACACTGATTGTTTTGTGAAGAACAGGCGGAATCTGATGATTGAACTCCTAGACTGCATCTTTGGTCTGAACAAGAGATTAATGAAGCTGTCGATGAGCTCCCAGGTTGAAAGAAATTGAGTGGAATCTGTGAAAGAATCAAATGGATGATATAGAAAAATCTCAACACCAAATTTGCATATAATACGGACAAGCTAAAGTCAGCTTACTTGAAGTCCACTTGAAACAGGGCAACCGTTGCAGGAGTCACAACTAACCCACAAAACATCGCTCCCAGTGTCAATTTGTACAAAGAAATCTTTTGGCGGAGAACCCAATTGCACTCTTGTATAGTAAAGTCTATGGGTAAAAGGAAATAATGCAAGGAAGAGAAATAAATATACCAAAATGAGAACTTAATAACCAGAAACTACGTAATTGATCCTGGGATGCCACCTTTTTTGTGAACTTCAGAAATTGTTTAACAACTCAGTTGCTTAGCGTAGTTCTACTATGTAGAACTGTAAAATGACCCGTGGTCCTAGACACAAAAGCTAAGAAGAGCCAACAAAATACACCAGCATCCTCCCAACTCATAGAAGGAATCGAGGAAATAGAAGACAAAAATGAAAACTTCACAGTTTAAAGCTTCAAATTCTGCGACTCACTATTGGAGGAACGAAGAAACCAACCCAAATACGGCATATTTTCCAAATTTTAGTTGTTAAAATTTAAATATTTTCATACGGCATTACAAATACAATATTAATAATTAACCAAGTGAGTTAAAACCATGAACTACAAACAAACTCGACAAGTTCAACGGAAAATGCCTTCTGAAGTCCTGGAAAATGTAAGCAAAGATTTAACAAACTGAAAGTAAGAGCACTGTAGACGAGACAATAATGAGAAATAACACAGAATTGAACCACCTAAACATCACTAAACAGAAACAGAGAAAAAAAAAGGCTGAGACTTACCCAACAAGAAAAGGGTTGAAAGTCCCCTGAACAGGGAAATCAACGACCCCAGCAGCCGACTGCAACAATCTTCCATGTCTGACTCGGTCCCGCTCTCTGAGTTGACTCATCTCAAGCATGTGACCTGGCGGAATTCCCCTCTCCAGCTCCAACGTCGTCGGGAAAGAGCACACCACCACCGTTGCATGGAACACGACGACGAAGACGATTACAAAACTCGCGGGAAAAGCCAACCCCATCTGTCTATTTTTCTGGTTTGAAGCTCTCTGCACAGGCCTTAGTCCTTCTCTTGTTTTATGGGATTTGCTTTTGTTAAAGTGCGAAACAAAGTGGAATTGAGACGAAAAGTAAAAGAACACACGGCCAGATATGGGAGAGATTCGACCCGGAGACCAAACGCACCACCCAATAATAAATATACATATAGAGAGAGAGTTGATCTTGAAGCAAAGACCAGACTTAGAAGAAGAGTGGAAGGAGGAGGAGAAAGAGGAGGCAGTAGATAACAGAAAACAGAGAAGGTTTCAAACACAGATTACGTTAACGTTCCAGTTAGTTCGGCTATGTTTTTCAACGCTCCTTTTTTCATCTTATGTGTTATTTTAATATGTTTCTTATTCACATCAAGCAAGGAGTATCATTGAACTCAACGAGCTACCCCTATGCTCTACCAATATATTGTATATATTTTTATTCTAATATTAAAATAATAACACGTGTAACATGGGATTAACGACCTTTAACCACGTTCTGATATCATTTCCATTGTATGGATAAAAGAGGCAACGTATTGGAAGTTTCGATGGGTGCTTCGTTCGTTTCGTGTTTGTGTTGTTTGGTAATCTAACAACTACTTCACCGTCATCATGTCATGTGCGTACCTCTTACGCGTTTCCCTTTTTCCTTTTTCTTTTCTTTATGAAATTTAATTTAATTTCTAGCCAAAATGACAAGAAATAATTATAGAAAATATATATAACATTTTACATAAGGTGAAAGTCAAAGGTATAAAGATAATTATTTATAACAATAAGAAAAGGATTAAAAGTTCAAAGTTGGTAGTCTGAATTATTAGTCAGGATCGAGGGGATACAAGTTTTTCATTACTATGTTATCTTTTACGGGTTGAAAAAGAAAATGCAGGTAACCAGCAAGCTAGCGGAATTGCTTTAATTTCTTATGAATTCAATTTAACTTGAGGTATAGGTTGTTTGATTTCAATTTTATATATGTTTTTTCTTGCTGTAGATTTTAATCTTAATCTTAATCTTAATTTTAAGTAAAAATAAAAACCAATTTAATTTGAGTACCAATGATTCAATGTGATTATATTTTTTTATGAAATGATGTTATATATTAGATAAAAGTTAAAGACAAATAAATAAATAACAAAAATTAAAAACATATTTAATTGTTATCGTTAATGTTAATGTAGTTACAATTTTGTTATCGGTAATAATTACATATTAATTAAAGCTTAAAATTTTATAAATTGATTGAATAAATAACCTTATTTTATTATCTTATATAATATTTATTAATTAATTTATAAAATGAAGTTATTTAATTAAATAAATAAATTTAAACTTAAACAAAAAAAATTATTGAATTTAAAAATAAGAGCAAAAATAGAAATAAATATGTCCTAGGTTAATCAATAAAAATTAAATATAATATAAAGCCTGTGCGGACTGATTGTTTTAGGTTAATCAAACATTATTGTGGAATGACCATGCAAGCCATCACGTTCAAAACAGTAGAGATAGAGTCAACCAGCCCTGGTCTTACGCGATCAGATCTTATAGATTTTTCTAATTAATTATAATTAAATTAATGTCATGTTAGAATTCGTCCAGTATATACATAATATTTTCATCCAAGTGTGATTGACAGTAAACAAATGATTGAGATTCGACAACTCATTGTTTATATTAGTATTCACATTATTATTACAAAAATGTATAGTGTTTATAGTAAACATGATAACTTTACAAAGAATTAGTTATAGGACTAATTACTCTAAATTTCAATTTAATTTTTAATATTTATTATTTATTTTCATATTGTATCATTTAATTATTTATTATGTTTCTTTATTTATTTGTTTAAAAATTTCAAAACAACCTCATATTATATTGTTTTAAGTAAAAAATTAGATAAAAGACTAACAAAATGTAACAAAGAGGGCTATATTTTGCTTACAGATAATTTGTCAATATTATGTTTATTCGCAATAAAAATTTTTTACAATAAAAAATGTTTTTTGGGAAAAAATGAAAAAGAGGAAATCATTTTAATTAATATAATAAATTTTAAGAGTCTTTTAATTAAAAATTTTATAAATTCGAGTTATGATATAAAAAGCTGTAATTCACTTAAAAAGAATAATTGATCGAGAATAAAAATACAAGATAGACTAAAGCCTACAAACACAAATACTGTATACGTAAATGTATATGTGTATATATATATATATGTATATGTATGATATGTTATCTAGAAGACAACTAGAATCGTATTATAGACATACATACAAGGACAATTAATTGTATAGACAAAGACAGATTGTCATAAAAATGGGAAGTTCAACCAATTCTGTTTGTTTAGCTAAAAGAGTTGAAAGGAACGTTCTTTTGATTTTGTTCATCACATGGGATAATTCTTGACTTTCATCATAAAGTGTCATATGCCTATATTTAATAGTTTAACAAAACAAAAGATTAACTATAATCCATTTGTTCAATTGACAAAGAAGGTTTAAATCTGCAAATGCAGCTAACTAACTATAATAAATATACTTGAATTGCACAGAGTTATGTATCAAAAGGAACTTCAATTGAAAATGGCATGTCCTTAGTTACTTCCATATTTGCTATATATCAAATTCGGTGCACTTACTGTGAGCAAAGTCGACTATATTTTGAGAGGCAACCTTGCTATATATATATATATATACAGTTAGGTGAAAGATTCAGAAGGTTTAGCCTGGAGTTGTTGGATTGAATGAGTAAAGCGTATCTGACTTGTGCACTAGATATGCCTTCTTGCCACCTACTTAATATGCCCTACTTTTCTTAGAAGAGATGTGCCAACCGAATCCCCACAAGAGGTCAAATGAAAAGCACCAAACTGAAACTAAAAACACTCGAGGATGTGTATTCTTTTTTTCTCAAATCACTGTAAATGAGACTTGAAATAGACTTCGGTTAGCCACCCAAAAGCAGTATGTGCAAGAAAAGTAATGTGTCAAACTCTACATTTGTGTACTTACCATGAAACTTCCAGGAGGTTTCTTAGCAGTTAGCATTTGTTTTAACTTTTATGGCCTTTTCAGCAGTTTGACTCCTTTTTTGTTTTTACTTTGTTGATTTTTTTTTTTTTTTGGTTAGATCTGGTTTATTAAAATTACGCGGAAGTTGTCATCAAACTAAACTAATCAGGCTCCCTCCTTTTCCTTTCCTTTTCCTTTTTGTTTATCTTTCCCTTTCCAGGTTCTCTTGATTAAACACCTAAAACTAACAGAAGGCATAGCACAACCTTAGCTAGTAGGCAGGCCTATTCTTTTCTTGCTCCCACCTTTATTAATCACATGGGCTTGATATAATTAGTAGAACTTTGTCACATTTATCTAAGTTTTATTTAAATATGGTAATCAGTTAGATCTAAATTCGATTTAAAGTTTGATCATATTCATTTTTATTAAATTCTATTTTAAAAAATTCACTAAAATCAAATTTTACACATTAATTTTGAATTGAATAACATTATTGTTTTATTTCAAAGTATGAACAAGTTAAACTTTTTGTGGGAGTTCGTG
>JANQAP020000534.1:320053-330999 GCA_026874005.2 Erythroxylum coriaceum
GATGATGCCATGTTAAGTGAATGTTGTGATTGAACGTAGCGCACCATTATCATAGGTTATGTACTGAAATGTCCTCAGGATGTTCCGGTATGCACCCCATGGTAACGGAGCTCTACAAAGGAGGCGTTAGAGAGTACATTATTAGGATAGTTCACCTTCAGAGTAAGCTGAAGGTACTTGATGTACCTATTCCTGACACGCTCATAGTGCATTAGGCACTTAATACTCTCCCACAAGAGTTTGAGATGTTGGCGACGTCCTACATCTCTTAGGATGAGGCCTAGGACATCAATGCCTTGATTTCCTAGTGTACTGCAATTGAAGAGAAGATTAAGAGGGCTGTATGCAGCTGCCAAAGGTAAGGGGAAGGCTAAGCCCCAACAGCCTAAGAGTAAGGGTAAGAAACTCAAACCCTCTCTAAAGATTCAGACTGGACAATCTAGCATTGCTAAGGGCCCACATGACATAAAAAGTATGAGGTGCTTCTTCTGTAAAAAGAAGGGGCATAGGAAGGTCGATTGCCAGAGGTACAAGCTGTGGAAGGTTAAGCAGAAACTGTCAGGTAACTCCTCGGCTTATATGATTCATGAATCTAATGTAGCTATGACCATATCAAGTTCTTAGTGCTTAGATAGTCGAGCTTCTAATCATGTTTCTTCCACAATGCAGGGATTCAGATCCAGAAGAAGGTCGATTAAAGGAGAGGAAAAGCTGATGGTCGACAACAATGAAGAGGTGGATGTTTTATTTGTAGGAGATGTAAGATTAAACCTCGATATAGGGTTTGTTTTGGTTTTACAAGACACTTTTTATATACTGTCTTTTAGACAGAACTTGATCTCTGTATCAGTTTTGGATAAAGAGGGATATCGTTTTGTATTTGATACTTCGGTTGTACATATTTCTATCAATACAAGACATATCGAAACTGCCTTCTTATCCTACGGATTATATAGAATGTGTCTTACTCCTAACGAAATGTATGTCTCTTCTTATGTTGCCAAACCTATTACTCAAAAAAGAAAAATTGTACATATTGTGATATAAACGTCTTGGCCACATTTCCAGGGAGAGGGTTGAGAGATTGATAAAGGATAACATTCTCCCAATTCTGGACTTCAGTGATCTAGAAACATGTACCAATTGTTGTAGAGGTAAGTTGGCCAAGATAAAAAAAAAGGGGTCAACTCAAGATAAAGAAGGTCGATTAAAGGAGAGGAGAAGCTGATGGTTGACAACAATGAAGAGGTAGATGTTTAGTTTGTAGGAGATGTAGGATTAAATCTCGATACGAGGTTTGTTTTGGTTTTACGAGACACTTTTTATATA
The DNA here is from genome assembly GCA_026874005.2 of Erythroxylum coriaceum. Taxonomy (NCBI): domain Eukaryota; kingdom Viridiplantae; phylum Streptophyta; class Magnoliopsida; order Malpighiales; family Erythroxylaceae; genus Erythroxylum; species Erythroxylum coriaceum. The sequence goes on from JANQAP020000534.1 coordinate 321,383, forward strand.
TCGTCTTTTAGACAAAACTTGATCTCTGTATCAGTTTTGAATAAAGAGGGATATCATTTTGTGTTTGATACTTCAGTTGTACATATTTCTATTAATGCAAGACATATCGAAACTGCCTTCTTATCCTACGGATTATATAAAATGTGTTTTACTCCTAACAAAATGTATGTCTTTTCTTATGTTGCCGAACCTGTTACTCAAAAAAGAAACATTGTACATATTGTGATATAAACATCTTGGCTACATTTCCAGGGAGAGGGTTGAGAGATTGATAAAGGATAACATTCTCCCAATTCTAGACTTCAGTGATCTGGAAACATCTATTGATTGTTGTAGAGGTAAGTTGACCAAGATAAAGAAAAAGGGGTCAACTCATGCTTCTGGTTTATTGGACCTCATACATACAGACATTAGTGGTCCCTATACGGTCACGTTATACAATGCTAGATATTTTCTAACATTTATAGATGATTATTCTCGTTATGGCAATGTGTTCTTGTTTAAGGAAAAGTCTGAAGTTCTTGATAAGTTTAAGATCTTTAAGACTGAGGTTGAGAACTAGTTGGAAAAATCAATAAAGATTATAAGATCTGATAGAGGAGGGGAATATTATGGCAAACATGGGGTTGCAAGATAAGAAAAGGGTCCGTTTGTCAGGTATTTAGAATCAGTTAGAATAGTGACTCAATTCACTATGCCAGGTCCGGTGGCATAGTGACTCTATTCACTATGAGGTTAATGTAGAGCAGGACTAACATACTCGAATACCTTTAAGGCGAAGCCATCAAGACGACATTGTATATCGTGAATAGAGTTCGAAGTAAGTCAGTACCAAAGACGCAACCTGCTGAGGTAAGGTTATATAATCCTTGTGAGAGCATATTGCAACCTCGTTCCATTTGTTGCTATTTGCTAGGTTATCCCAGCCATTCTAAGGGCTACAAATTTTACTGTATAAAAGGAGGGGTCAGAATAGTGGAATCACAAACAGCTAAATTTCTGGAACACGATGTCCATAATTAGGGAGAATCTTCACATCCTCTAGGAGATAACAGGATAGATACTATGATTATTTTGTATCTGCCCCTCATATAGTCAGGTCCGATAAATGAAGGTCCGAGTATCATGCCTATGCAGACACAGGGACCTATACCTGTTTGGAAGAGGTTTCTGAGATACAAAAACTAGTGCAGTTGCACAAATCCACTAGAGAGCGATGACCTGTTATCTCATCAGATTATATAGTCTATTTAGGTGAGTAAGACTATGACATAGGACATGTTGTGGATCTAGTTACTTTTACAGAAGTTATTTCTGGACCTTATGTAAACTTGTGGTAGGAAGCAATGAAGGATGAGAAGCAATCTATGAGACATAATAAGGTATGGGAGCTTGTTGATTTACCTCAACATTACAGTCCTGTCAATTATAAATGGCTTTTTATGACCAAGAAGGACACACAGTGTTAAGTTGAGCTGTTTAAGGCACGTTTGATTGCCAGGGGATTCATTTAGAGAGAAGGAGTTGACTTCAATGTTATCTTCTCTTCTGTATCCTTAAATGATGCATTTAGAGTGATTATGACAATAGTAGCTCATTATGACATGGATCTACATCATATGGACGTTAAATCGCTTTCTTGAATGGTGACCTTTATGAGGAAGTTTATATGGAGCAACCTGAAGGATTTCAGGATCAAGATGCAACTGACAAAGTTTGTAAGTTGACTAAATCAATATAGGGTCTGAAACAAGCTTCCAGACAATAGTACCTAGAGTTTGATAAGGTTTTGACCTCATTCGGCTTTGTGAAAAATAAAGTTGAAAAATGCTTATACTATAAGGTCAGTAGGAGCAAAGTTATCTTCCTATTACTGTACGTGGAAGATATCTTGGTCACGTCATATGATTTGACCATGTTACATGAGGTAAAGCAACTTTTGACCAAATACTTTGACACGAAGGATTTAGGTGAAGCATCTTTTGTCCTTAGTATATAGATTCACTGAGATAAATCTCAACACTCATTGAGCCTCTCATAAAGAGCATACATTGAGCGAGTGCTACAAAGTTTTAACATGGTTGACTATAAACCTGTTGTAGCACCTATCTCTCATGGCGTGAGATTATCTTTGGCACAGTGTCCAAAGAATGAAGTTGAGAGAGAGGTCATGAGGAATGTCCCGTACTCTAGTGTAATTGGTAGCCTGATGTATGCCTAGTTATGCACTAGACCAGACATTGCATTTGCTGTTGGACTGCTAGGTCGATATCTGGCTAACCCAGGTGTAGATCATTAGAATGCAGTTAAACGAATGTTAAGATACCTAAAGGGTACCAAGGATTATACGTTGACATACAGAAAAGTCAACAATTTAAATCTCACAGGGTATACATACTTCAATTTTGCTATGTGTTTAGGTGATCGTAAATCCACTTCAGGGTACATTTTTATGTTAGCAGATGGTGTAGTATCATGGAAGAGTGTCAAGCAGACACTGATAACTTCCTCGACCATGCATGCAAAGTTTGTTGCATCTTATGGAGCTACGACACAGGTGGTTTGGCTCAGAAACTTGATTTCTAAGTTGTCTGTGGTAGATTCGATAGCTAGACCCATTCGGTTATATTGTGATAATCTTGCTGCAGTGTTGTTCAGCAACAACAACAAAAATATCATCGGATCTAAGCATTTAAAGGTCAAATACTTGACCATAAAGGAGTTGATTCAGAAAAGTGACATCGAAGTGGAGCATATCAGGACCGAGGAGATGTTAGCTAATCCATTAACTAAAGGACTTTGCCCACTAGTGTTTGTTAAACATATATCGTGTTAAAGTCCTTAGACAGCAGTAGTTAGGGATCATTGTATTTGCTCCTTAAATGTTTGTACATTTTAATGTATTATGACATTATGGTTGTTTATTCATATAGATAATCATCTTTTTATCCTTAGTAATAATGGTTCTTGTATATAGTCATAATACATATGAAAGCCTTAAGATTTGTGTTGATCTTAAGCATTTTAAAGGTCATTGGGCATATATAAAGATTAACCTTGAGCCTATATCAGTTTAGACACATACAGTTTAGTACGGATATCTATAAATATGACATGACATAGGGAGATATAAGGTATAATCTCATAAAGGTTCTCTAATGCAATTTAGCATTCAGTTAGAGAACATAAAGATTTTCTCTAATGCTGTTTAGCATTTGGTAAGAGAAAACAAGATTTCTCTACTACAGTTTAGCACATGTAGTTTAGCATAAAGTTGGAAAAATCGAGACTTACAAACGAAGATGGTACGTATTAGATCATAAAGGTATCATCCTAGTTTACCATACTCAATTTTCCCATCCATGTTAGTAAGGCATTAGATATTTGTGATTATATTGGACCTGTGTCACATATGACACATGTGTTCGATATTTTTCAGTATCAAAAGCCTTGCAGGATGGAATGTTAGACTTTCATTACCTTTGGATCAAATGTTTTTAATTTTTAAATTTGGTACTAATACAGTAGCATGACTTAATCAAGTTTTCAAACTATTTTTAAACTTGAGTCAAAACTGCAATTAATGATTGTCTAAGGGGGAGAATGTTGGACAATTTTGTCCTTTCTCATTATGTTGGACAACTATTAATTGTAATTTTCAGTTTTTTGATAAATTATAGGTTAAGTTACGTAATTTGATCCAGATAAGGGTAATCAAGTGGCCCAATAAATGATCTAAATCAATGAGTCAAAGTTCAGGAGGAAACTAGATCCCGATTAGTGTAGACCGGACCTATATCGAGTTTGTAATAGGAAAGCCCGATATGGAAGCTATATATAAAGATTAAGGTCTCCTGCAGTTGCTCATATTATTCATAAACATACGGATCCTCTGACTTGTTAAGAGCGCTTACGTATTGAGAAAACTGTAGAAAGGCGTTAATCACGTGTTGGTGAACGTTTTCCTAAAGGTCTAGGGAGATTGAAGCTCGTTTTGGCCACGAAAATCTCTTCGGAAGTCAAGATGAAACCAAAATTAAGTATTCCGCATTTCCTTCGCTTGTAATCCTTTCATGAACGATCCGAGACACGTAATAAGGTCTATGCTAGGTATTACAGTGATCACCTAGAATGATTTGTTTGTGAGGATCGCTTTGCATCGTTTCATCTTCCTGTAATTGTGATTCATGGTGCAAGAAAATGAATAGATACTGTATATAGTAAGTTGGTACTACCAATTATGTTTGCAAGCACTCATATGGTTAATGTTGTAGCCCAAGAAGGGTGTAGGCGTTTTATGTGGACTGTGTTCAGTTGCTATATTTAACTTTGTTTTGGGTTTGCTGAGGTGACTTCTTTTATACCCACATGTTATACAGTTGCACAAGGACTGCATTGACTCTGTCATTTGCTGTTGTTCTGCTACCTTATTTGACAGAAGAAGAAAGCTTGACGTAGACGAAATGTATATCATCTAAACTCCATTAATATGGTAGTGGCTAGTCGGTTGGGAAGTTATTAAATGCCAACTGCTCCCAAACATCCCGACTTCTTCTTCACTCAGTGATGGCAGGCTTACTAAGGTTTGAACCACATCCATGTGCTGTTACTTTGTCGTTGTTGTTTACATTAACAAAATTTATACATTCAGTTCACAAGATATCGAACTTAGCTTTTTCCGGTTTTTTTAGACATTCAGTTTGCAAGGTTTTATTGCATTGTTCATCGTTTCAATGGTTATTATTATTAAATAAGAACATAATTTGAATTTAGTTAGCAACTTTGAATGGCTGCAAAACAGTGTAGGAATGATTTTATTATTAGGAGGATAATAAAAAAAAGAGAAAAAGGAGCTAAAGAATCAAAACTAGACCTAAAACTAGAGAAAAAGAAATCCGAGAGCAAAAGCATAGAAACAAAGTTTTTCTGAGATTGTAGTTGCTGGCAACTTTTTAATGGTGGCTTGTAGTTGCTGGTGAGTTTGTTATGTCACCTATCATTTGTAATGAAATGCACGGCTCATCTACTGGCACCTGCATTGCATTGGATAATCAAAGAAAAGGAATAAAATAGTTGCAGATGTATTAAAAAACAAGAACGCTAATAGTTACTTCTTAGATTCAGTACTCTTTCACTTAAGTATTGTTTCAATTGGGTGGGGAGGAGTTGGGTTATATGATCCTTACGTCAGCTTCTTCTTTTCAGTGTGTGGAGAGGACCTTGTAAATTAACATCACACGAGCTGCAAAAGTTTATCTGCTTACGTAAATACGTGGATAAAATTAAATGACACTCGTGGGTTGAAAGGCGATTGCAGAAATAGTGATATTGGACTTTGTCAGAGAATCAGCGGCAGAGAAACTTTTGCAGCACTCTGTTCCCCTTTCAACCCTTTATCCAAAATCTATTTTACGTCACATCCATGCGAGTGAACTACCATTCTGCCCTGCACTTTCCCCCTCTTACGCCTCTCCTCTTGTGTATTATTTATAAGTAACAGAAGGTAGGTGTTGGTACTGCTACAATACATCTTTTCTTGATTTATGTATGATGTTTGAATTGATGTCAATTGGTCCGAAAAAAAGATCAGATGCTCTGTTTCGTTATTATTTTGTTTCACAGTTTAAACGATGTTGCAAGCGTAAAATATGGATGAAACAGAATAATATTAGCTAAAGGTTAGATCTGGAAAAGTTCTTAAAAGTTCCTAAACCTTTTTAGCAAATTTTAACCTCTATGATAATTATATAGTCATGATTTCTTTTTTCAGTTGATAAAGGAGTTGTTGGCGTAGATGTGTTTTTGTTTCACTTACGAAATGTCCAGCTCCTAGAATCCAATAGAACTGTAGATTCTTGTAGGATTTGGTGAACCCTTTTGTCACCACTCCATCTTCACCACAGTATAATGGCCTTCTCTTTGTGTTCAGAAAGTTCTGCAATCCTTCCCACCTGAAAATAAGAAAAGGCAAAGAAACTTCCAATTTTTGACACAAAATTCAACTGTTGACAGCAAATCCAGGGAGAAAAAAGTAGCGAAATACACTTACTCGAGCTTTTCAACCCATGCCTCAGCCCCCCTTGTTGAGCAGATGACGTCAAGCTAACCAGAAAATGAAGTGATGTGGTTAATTAAAGGTTTTCGAAATTGTATTTATTATTTTTCGGAATAAACTATTGAATATTGATTGAATTCTTTCAAGTGCACTTGACAGGATTGTACCTTTTTTTCAAATTCAAATACAGCTTTTTGCTAAGGATACGAGTTAGTATTTTAGTTCTGATAAATGTCATATCTGTACAAATTAACAATGCTTCAAAAGAGATGGAAAGTTTCATGCAAGTGGGTGGTCCAGACAAGGAGGGATTCCAACCCATACTTCATGGTCTTGGTTGTCCTATTAGTTCTATGACAATGAAATGATAATTGATAAAAAGAGTACAATGGATAAAAAATAAGTAACCTGTCCATTATACATAGTCACATTCACCCCTTTGGCTAGGAGCTCATCAACCTGCAGCAGTGAACAAATTATTTAAGATGAATTTAGAAATTCGTAAGAAGAAATCTAAATTGAGGAAACCTTAGGTTTCTGGGATTTCTACTGCAAGATGCATTACCTCATTAATTCTTGGCTTCATAAAGTCCCCTGACATTGCATCAAAAACATCAGAAGACTGTCGTCCCCATCTGTTCGCAAGAAACTCCTAGTTCAATTTAAGTTTACTACTTTTTATCTATCAGGATATGAACTGGATCTAGATGGGATGTGAGAAATGTTACATGACATTATCTGGGATAATCTTGAGCTTCTTTCTGATAACTCCATCCATTAAAGGATCTCCATTAACATCACCAGGAAGGGATCTCAGGTATGTAGAGTATTTTCTCATTGCAGTTCTTGGTGATGATTCTGCTGTTGTTGAAGCTACGGCATCCGTTCCCGTGTCTAACAGAAAATTATAGAAATCCTAAAAGTTCAACCCAATCATCTGTCAACAACTATATTCCATATTCTGACATGAAATATAGGAACTGTTTGAGGAACTGGAACTGAAAATTCAGAGTTTGAGAAATAAAATGGCATGCAAATTACCACATTATTACTATATGAGACAATGGCATCTTCGAGTTCACCCCAAGTTTGTGTAGCATTGGCATAAAGACCATCTATAATTTGTTGTTTAATTTTCTGAGCTATACTGTGAAAAGTAAAATGGATTTCCTGTATGTTAGGAACTGAAAAGAAGATATGCCTTTTTAGGGTTAAATACACCAAGGTGGAGGAAGAAGAGAGGAAGGTAAACCTATTGGACTTGTCGAGACCATTATTGTCAAGCCTCGAGACATCTTTTAGGAGAGGACCCCATGAAAGCTGGAAATATTTAACCATGATATCAATACAACCAATACCATATAGACGCAAACATAAAGAGCGAGACCACTTACAACAAAATCTTCCGATGAGATCCAGCTATTCCCAATTGCCACTCCTAGATTTGGAAAGTATATTTCAGAAACTTGTTTTCATGTGTTAAAGGAAATTGGTGCTAATATCAGAATGAATCTACAAGAAGATACCCCCAAGTTTAAGCTTCAATTTCCCTGCTTCAATGGCTTTAAGAGCTGACAATGCAAGGGTGACTGCATATTTCCCCCCATAAGACTCTGCTACAATATACAGAGGACTTTCTTGCAGACTCTTATTTCTGTTGAATAGCTTCTTCAGAAATGTAGTTAAATCAGTTGCTGCCTCTTCATCAGTTTTCACGTAGAGATCATTGCCTTCCACAAAGCTGTATCCTGTTCCAACTGGATTGTCCTACCATTTTGTTTTTTTTCACATAAGTTTTATATCATCAGAGATCAGAGTAGAAGACTTCCATTAATGAGATTGTTTCAGAACAGATTCATCGTTCAGCTTTAATACCACAAACAGGAGATCAGCCACTTGCAGCCATGTCGAATTTCGAGGCTTCAAATTTGAGTCCAGTGGCCCAATCTCTTCAAAATTTCCTATCCCAACACCTGATGATCCCTGCATTTTCCAGAAAAACAATAACGCAAAGGAAGATTTCCTTCTTAAACGTATAAATTATCACCGCAGGAAACTAGTTTAAGGTTGCTTTGAAACACGAGTTTAGTACTAACAGGTCCTCCCTGCAGCCAAAGAATGGTTGGCCATGGCTTGAAGGAATGATGAACTCTGTTAAGGCTCTTGTAAAGCCACCAAAACATGTGCGCTTCTGCCAATACAATCCGGCCAAGACAAAAATACGTGCCAATAGCAGTAAGATTCAGGCAATCAAATTCTGCGTTCTAAAACATGAATATAAGAGGGGAAACATTTATAAAACTAGCAAGTTATGAAACATTTTGCTTACTTGGTCTGACTTGAACATATCCCCATTCTTCTGATCCATCTTTACTTCCACTTGACACAGCATTTGCTCGATGAAACAGAGAAACTGAGAAGAAAAGACAAAAAACGAAAAGGTAATGAAACTTTTCCATTTCCAAATCCTGAAAAAGACCAGACACCCTCTTTACAACTTCAACTTGTGATTGGCTCTAAACTGACTTTAGTTTCTTTGCGACAAAGAATTGAACAAAAAGTGAGATCTCCATCAAATAACTTAAAGAGGTAATGGTCCAATTCCTAAGAGAAATGGAGTAGATTAGTTACTAAGAAGAAGCAAGTTTCCTTCTTTGCAATGTTCTTTATGGTCCTGCACGTTATGGCACGAAAAGGACTTAAATATAATATCTGGTAAAATCGATAATAATCTTTTCCAGTGGCAGATCATGATAATAACTTATCCCAAAGAGTAAAAGCTTCATGAGAAGTAAACTTACTGAAAACTGAAACTTCCTCTCTGTAACTTGTCTATTCCCTGCCAAATACTAATTTACACTAATTTTTCTACACAGACCATAAGAGATTTTTAAACCCCAATGATTAATAAACGGTTATAATAATTGATATTAATGATTATTAATTTGAAATTATTGACATGTTACCCTCCAATTCTAACTGTGGATGGTTAAGGAATTGACTCCTAAAGATATTAGTAACAAACTTGCTGGAATAATATATGCTCTGAAGTATAGTTTATAAATGTTAATGGTTAGAAAAAAAGACGAATATTAATAATCAAGAAGGTTAATAATTTGTCTCAAATCAATAATAAACTTTAAAACAATTATTTAAAAAACTCAAACCGATTCATTTGTTCAATGATGAAAACCTTGAATGGGTCAATTTTTTTGTTCGACTTTTAACTTTGTAGTTCGATTTACTTTAATAACTCTTGTTGTTAAAAATCGAACAGTTTATTAATTAATCGGTCGATTTTTATAAATTAATAAGTTCTTATAAATTAAAATAAATCAATCAATTTTTATTTAACAACCTTTTTTTCAAATAACTTCAAATTCTTCAATAAGAAAAGACAATATCTTTCGATCATATTTTAAACTCTCTAATTTTATTCAATTTTTAGTCGTTTTTACGGCGATCTAATACCGATTGCACCTTTTAAATCCTAAATTTCTTGTCTCACGTTACTTTAAACTAATCCATTCTTAAATTTTTTTATTTTTTAAACAGCACCAAA
>JANQAP020000534.1:396542-412313 GCA_026874005.2 Erythroxylum coriaceum
ATTGTTTATTAATATTCAAGTTTTATCGATAAAAATGTCTATTCCTTTTAAGAATTGATTTTATTGAAATCATATAAGTTAATTATATTAGTTTTTATTAATAGTTTTAAAATATGTATAATTATCTGACCATCTGAAACATGAATATCGGGTTGAACATATAACTCAGTAATTTTTTTTGAAATTATGAATATGTAAAAACTATGGATTTTTTTATCTTTGAAAATCTGAATATGTAAAAACCAGGGGTTTTGCATCATGTAGAAATTATAGGCTTTGTATTTTGGAAATTTGAATATCTAGAAATAATCGGTTTTGTGGTTTTTAGATCGCAAACCTACATTGGTCAACCAATGTATCAAGAAATAATTAGGTTACAAGTTTAACATACATTAGTTGACCACTATATCATATTGTTCAACCAATGTGTATTTATTGCACAAAATTTTTATTCCTTGCACATTAGTCAACTATATTGATCAACCAGTGTGTCTCTTAGAGAGAAATTGGCTAACCATATTACTACATTGATCGACTAATGTGTTAACAAACTCATATGTTGAATATTTAACTTACACTACGCAACTGCAAACTTATATTGGTCAACTAATTATCCTAAAAAATATTATTTTAAGAAATTATGATAACCAAAAAACCACATGCAATAAAATGATATAAAATATTTATTTATGATGAGCATCAAAGTGACTAAATAAGATAACAATTAACATTGCAAAATATAGAACGAACATAATGTGTCTTAATTTTCTTTTATTCTTTACTTAATATTTACTTTGATAATTGTAAGCTTTAACTTTTCTTTATCAACTTTATGAACCATCTTCTTAAGTTTAATCTTCATCTTGTTTTTATATTGATGCTTATCAAAAACAATAAACTCATTAGTAGTAATTATATTTTATTGTCATTAAAATACCGATTGCAAACTCCCTTGGTTTAACAAGTTATATTATTCTAAGCAGAGAATAAAAAGTGTTTGGCTCTTGAAATAGTATATTTTAAAGTTGGATTTGTTTTATTTAAATCTTATATTAAGAATAATACATTTTGAAAAAAAATCCCATACTTATTATTTATTATTTTCTAATATCCTTAACTAAATTTGAATTTCAAATCCTCTTGGATTATAAATCAATTCAAAAATTGTATTAATTTTTAATCTTAATTTAATTAGTAGTTTAGACTAGTTTTTATGGGCTTTATCTAGTGTGTAAAGTCATTCAATCAAATTCATCCCAAAATATTTAAGGACTAATATTTTATTACGTAATTCTCATTAGTAACCACACTTTCATATTTATATAACATATATTTATAAATGCTCTACTTAAAAAATAATATGGTTTATTTAATTGCATCAAATAAATTTTTTATTTGATTACCATCTTCTTTAATAATGTATTTATTAGAGTAGCTCTTAAGATCAAATAGTTTTTTTTAGCAGTCATATGTTAAAGTAACGTGTTGTTTGATTATTGTCTTATGAAACTAATGTTTTTATTGAATATTCATGATGATGATTTATCTTTTAATTGACTTTAAGAAAGAGTCTTGGAAGATGAGAAGATCAGATTAAAACATATTTCTAAATGAAGACAAAGCATCATCAACTAAGTGAGGCAGTTGTATGATTATCGTACGCTACTGAGTAAAGAATTGAGGACATGTGTCGACTAGCTATACTATAATTCATGAACTCATGCCTTTTTCTTAGAATCGATTATTACGGTTATGGTTTTATGTTGAATGATTTCACGGTATTAGATGTTATTTTTCAAACAAATAAAATTAGTTTTTCTTTAATTACATCATCTAGTATTTCATTATTATCATCACCCAGTTTGAAATCTCGCAACAAAGCAGAGTCTAGAGATGTCTGATAGTACGCAACCTTACCTCCACAAAATAAAGAAGCTGTTTTTAGTAGACCCACATGTAATTATGACATGAAAAAAAAAAGTAGTACAGTATGCGATTTTCTTATGATATCAATTCTAATTTATGGCATAAGCGACTTTTTCATATTAGACAAGATTAAATAAATCTATTAGTCAAAGGTTTTTTAATAAATATAAATAAAGTAGAATTGGCTACTTATGAACATTGTTTAATAGGCAAAATAACACGAAAATCATTTGGTAAGGGATAAATAGCTATTAAATCATAACAATTAATTCACTCGTATATTTATGGCCCAATGAATGTGAGGATAAGGCACGCAGATACTTATTTTATCACCTTTGGTAATAACTATCAACAGCATGGTTATATCTATTTCATTTCACACAAGTCTGAAGCATAACGTTGTTTCTAAAAGTATATGAATTTAGTTAAGAATCAGTTAGGCCAGTAGATAAAGGTTTTAAGAACAAAACAGGGACAAAAGTACTTGTCTAACCAATTTAAAAGCTTACTGTACAGAAAAGGAATAGATAGCCAATTGACAATTCCACAAACCCTTAAGTAAAATGGTGTTGCAAAGAGGGAAAATAGAACTCTTCTTTAAAAAGTTAGGCATATGTTTGACATAAATAAATTTACATATTATCTATAAGGGTGATGCATTATTGTTAGTCATATATGTACTTAACTGGGTACCTATCAAATCAGTTATTAAAATATCCTATTAGTTATAGACATGTACATATATATCAAACAGATACTTGCACAATTTCATATGTAGAATTGTAAATCATTTTATTACGCCTATAGTTAAATATAAGCACTTAAATAATAGACAATATCCTCGTATGCCATAAAAAAGGAAGAGATAAAAAAAAAAGGTTCTTCAATCTAGTGCAATCAATAATCTCACATATACTATATTGTGAACAAGACTAGATATATGCTTTGTTGTTGGAATAATTAGTAGATATCAATCTAATATTGAACAAAAGCTTTGGGAGCAGTAAAAAGAATATTCAAGTATACCAGGAGAGCCCAAGTATTATTACAAAATCAAACGCACAGATGTCAAGTATAATTATATTAAGAACATAATAGCTCGAGGCGAAGTGAATATAGAACATATTCCTACAAGTGATTATAAATCCTATAACAAAGTTGATTCTTAAGTATGAATTTTCAATGTATGCTAGGTCAATAGGATTTAAATTTTATTTTTATTTTATTTCCTCTACGTGAATATTCAAAATACTTATTATCAATGATGATGTTTTATTTTTCATTTAGTATATGATGTAATATATGTTTAATTGAGAATTAAATTTAAATTTCTATAATGAATTTTAGATAAAAATTTAATTTTACAAATACAAGAATACTTAATTTCATGTTGAATATTCAAGTCTTGAAACAATGTTTAAGTAGGTATAAAACATTTGGTTCTATATATAAGAAGTATGTCAGACAAATGCAATATATCTTTCCACACAGGTAATCACCTCTATTATTTTGTGAAATAGAGATGAGATAAGCAAACTAGAGCTCAAGGCTTAAAAGTTTAATGTTGATGATAATTATATTAAAAGCTAAAAGGAGTTATTAGTAAAGACATAACCCAAGAAAATAATGTGTTCACCAAATCTTTCTTTAACATATGTGAATTCTAAAAGGTAGATTGAGTGAGTAAAGAAGCAAACTCAAATTAGGTATTATTTATTCTTGAACTATCATCTACAATATTGTAAAATAAGACATACATTATGCTAAATAAAGTTAATACTGTAACACATAAATCATATCATCTATGCATAAAAGACTAATAAGGATAATGTAAGTCATATTCTCAACTTATATTGTATGAGAATCCTTGAGTCTATGTGAACTTCGAACTAAAATACCCTCTTTACTTATATTCTAATTTTAGATAATCGATTAGTGGTTGCTATTTTAAAACGTTTAATTATGAATGATTGGTTACAATGAGACATTCTAGAAAAGTAAGTTAATATAATTTAAAAGATTGAGAATTAAAAAAATCATTATAAACTCGAGTTTACATCATGATGTATTAAAAAGACATACCTTCTACGTAGAAGGTAGGAGGAATATAAAGCTTTTATACAATAAAATTAAGATAATGATTGATGCAATAAATAGTCAAAGGTACAATATACTAAATCTACTTAGGAATCGATTTATTAGTCGAGATGACCTATATTCTTAGCAGATATATAATAGTATACTCTACTTGTATGTTAATCATACGATTTATTGAACAAACATAATAATTACATAATTCAAGTCAATTAATTACATCATGAGTGAAGAGAAAATATGGATAAAGATACTCGTTATGAATAAAATAGAGATCTATATAATTATTGGTATTAAAATAAGACAAATCAAACAAGACACGTGTATGACATGGATGAGGGAGCTAAAATGAAGCCAGCTGTAAATATTCTAGGAGCTTCTTTGCTTTTACTTTATTATCCTTCTTGAATTGTATAATTAGAGAAACAGTGACCCATTTAACACATACAGAAAAACATATATTTCCCTCTTATATTCTTCTCTTAATTAGCATTTACTTAAGCTCTTGATTATCATTAATTTATCATGGTATCTAAACACCTGTGCTAATTACATTACCCTACTAAACCCTAAACTAGCCTAAATACCTACTTTCTTGACCTTAATCATGGCAAATACAGATTTGCTTGAAGAAACCCTAGCTCTATAGACCTCTGATCAATCAGGAATGCAACTAGTTACCCACCCATTAGATACAAAGAATTACTTAGGATAGAGCACAGCCATGATCATCACCCTCCAAACCAAGAACAAGCTCGCCTTGATTGATGGTCGGCTCCAAGAACCTACCCGCAGCACTGCATATTATGAAAAATGACAGAAAAAGGACAGCATGGTCCGTTCTTGGATACTTAATTCGATGTCCAAAGAACTGTCCAGCGCCTTTTTGTACACTCCGTCTGCAAGGAAGCTTTGGTTAGACGTAAAAGAGAGGTATGGAGGAAGTATTGGCCCTCTGTTATACCAGATTAAGAGAGAGATTACCTCCATAACTCAGGGTGATCTATCGATTGTGGAGTACTTCACAAAGCTGAAGAAACTTTGGGATGAGCTGGGATGTTTGAGACCACCCCCTCTGTGTACTTGTCATGCTACTAATCTGATCAATGAGAATGAGGATGCCGACAGCCTTATTCAATTTCTGATGGGGCTTAACGACACATTTGAAAATGTGAGAAATCAGATCTTAATCACAGAACCTTTACCTTCCGTGAATCTTGCATATGCAATGGTATTAAGTGTAGAGAAACAAAGTGAAGTGTAAGGGGGCTTACCTAATGCCTCAGCCATTGCCTTCTATGCTGGTTCAAGAGGAACTACCAAGGAACTGGATCGAAAGAAGAACAAAGATGGTTAGGTATGCTCCCATTGCAAAGGCACTGGTCATACCCGTAATACCTGTTTTAAACTCCATGGCTACTTAGAGTGGTTCAGTGAACTAAAGGCAAAAATAAAGCAAGTAAAGGCCAATCTAGTCATCGGGGATTATTCTGTGGAAAATAGCAAAGAGCTGGCAAAACAAAGTGAATGGAGTAATGAGCTTACCAACATTCAGACTGAGGTTGGCAAACACTTGAGAAGTCAGGGAGCACTTCGCAAGAATCTGTCGGATACGTGGGTTTTGCTGGCCCCTCTGGTAAGGCTTTAGCATATAATAATCTGCATTCACTTAATGGTGAAGGAATCTGGATAGTAGACACAGGAGAAACTTCACATATTTGTTATAATGCAAAAATACTTAGCCATTTAACCAAATTAAAAACCAACATACCTATGTCTTTGCCCGATAGTAGTGTGAAACTCTCAACTCATGTCGGCACTGCTCAAATTACGGAAAATTTACTCTTACATGATGTGTTATATATCCCTACATTTACCTGCAATCTAATCTCTGTTAAGAAGCTAGCTCAACTATCAAATGCTTGTGTATCCTTTTTCCCAAATCATTGGTTTTTGCAGGACTTGACAACTAGCAAGGTGATAGCAAGAGGTTCAATAAAGGGGGGCCTGTACACATTAAACCATGAGACCAAACCTTAAACAATATGTGCAAGTCACACCCAGGAAAATAATCCCAATTTATGGCATTGAAGGCTAGGGCACGCCTCAATGAAAAAGTTATCCCATATTCCTAGTTTGAACTATGGAGCCACCACAGAAACACATATATGTGAGATTTGTCCTATGGCAAAGCAGCATCGCTTGCCTTTCCCTAAAAGCAATATTACCACATTAGAACCCTTTGACTTAATACATGTTGATTTATGGGGCTCTTACTCTATTCATTCTAATTGTAGAGCTTTTTATTTCCTGACCATTGTTGATGATTTTTCCAGAAATACTTGGACTTTTTTGCTTAAAAACAAATTTGGAGTTAACACTGTTATTAAACATTTCCATGCACTCATACAAACCCAGTTTCATAAAACATTCAAACAAATTTGTACAGATAATGGGACTGAATTTGTTAACCTACCATGCAGAAAGTTTTTCCAAGAAAATGGTATCATTCACCAAAGAACTTGTGTCTACACTCCACAGCCAAATGGAGTTGTAGAGCGTAAGCATAAGCATATCCTTGAGGTTGCCCGAGCCCTCATGTTTCAGTCTAAAATGTCAAAGGTATTTTGGGGGGAATCTATCCTTATGGCCACATGCATTATAAACCTCTTACCTAGTTCTACCCTAAAGTGGAAAACCACTTTTGAGACCCTATACAACAGACCATCCAATTACTCAAATCTGAAAACCTTTGGGTGTTTGTGCTTTGCACAAACACCCTCCCACACAAAGAGAAATTCGGACCACGTGCTTTTAAATGTGTTTTTCTTGGATATGAGCCTGGAACTAAAGCCTACAAAATCTATGATCTCAAAAACAAAGGGACAATCATATCAAGAGATGTCCAGTTTCACGAAAACATATACCCATATCAGACTAATCTTACCCCACAGAGCACTAATGATCTACCTTTATAACTACCACAACCAGAACCTACAAACACAGAACCTAACTAGCCAAACGCCAGTAACACAGAAAACATACCTAAGCCTAATATACCGCCTTCTGAACCTCGGCGGAGTACCCGTATAAGAACTAGTCCTCTCTGGATGAACAAAATTTTCACTTTTGCTACTGCTGATCCTATGGATGCCTATCCTTCTAGCACGAGTCAGATCCCTCAACCCGTGGACTACTCTCCCATTCCACAGAACATTTCTACTCACTCCACAGAAATCACACCTCCCTTCATGGCTCAAGTACCTGAATTGAATGAGAATTATGTCAATTTTGTTACAAACGTGTCTGTTACCCAGGAACCCAAATCATACAGTGAAGCCAGAAACGATGAAAAATAAAAGACTACAATGGATGCTGAACTTGCTGCCCTAGAATAAAACTATACTTGGGTTCTAACTTCATTGCCAGAAGGAAGAAGAACTATTGACACTAAGTGAATATATAAAGTTAAATATAACCCTAATGGCATCGTGGACAAGTACAAAGCGAGATTGGTGGCTAAGGGATACAATCAGGAATTCGGGATTGATTATCACGATAATTTTTCCCCTGTGGCAAAGATGGTTACTATAAGGATTTTGCTTGCTGTTGCAGTGGCTAGAGATTGGCCTATCTACCAGCTTGACATTAACAACGCTTATTTGCATGGATATGTGGAAGAAGAGTTATACATAAAACCTCCCAAGGGCTATGATAAAGCTGGTAAACATCAGGTCTATCGATTAAACAAGTCTTTATAGGTTAAAGCAGGCTAGGAGGCAATGGAATAAGGAGTTGTATGCTAAGCTACATTCAATCAGTTTCAATAAATCCGAGGCAGACCACTGTTTGTTTACAAAAGGGACAGGAGATGACTTTATAGCTTTAACTGTGTATGTAGACGATCTACTAATAACAGGCAAAAGTGATGCAGACATTCAGGATGTAAAAGAGGCCCTACACAGAGCCTTCACCATAAAGGATCTAGGGCATGCTCGCTATTTCTTGGGGATCGAAATTGCTAGGTCGAATGAAGATATCTACATCAGTCAGCACAAATATATACAGGACATACTAAGAGACACCAATATGCTTGAAGCAAAAGGTAAGAATTTTCCACTTCCCACTAGCCTAAAGCTAAACACAGAGAAAGGCACAATTTTATCCGACCTTGAACAGTACAGAAGGATAATAGGCAGGCTGCTCTATTTAAACTTTACTGGACCTGACTTGTCTTATTCTGCTCAACACTTAAGCCAATTCATGCAAAACCCTCGGACTACATATTTGAATGCAGCATTACACTTAGTGAAATACTTGAAGCAATTTCCTGAGCAAGGGCTCTTCTTCCCAAGAAGGAGTAGCTTCCAGATCCAAGCATTTTGTGATGCTGATTGGGCCTCCTGCCCAATGACTCGACAATCTCTCACTGGCTTCTGCATCTTCCTCGGATCCACCTTAGTCTCTTGGAAAACAAAGAAGCAAAAAACGGTGAGTAAGTCTTCAGTAGAGGTGGAATACCGAAGCATGTCTGCAACAGTATCAGAATTACAGTGGGTATCATACTTGCTTGAGAATCTTCAAGTCGATTTCCAGCTTCCCATCCCATTGAGTTGCAACAACAAAGCAGCGGAGCACATCACGACAAACCCAATTTTCCACGAACGGACAAAGCACCTTGAGACCGACTGCCATGTCGTGAGGAATCAGGTACTGAAAGACTTTGTTTGACTCAAACACGTCTCCTCTCGAGAGCAACTAGCAGATCTGTTGACAAAGCCTCTCGGCTCATCTGCACACCACCGCTTGCTGTTCTGAATGAAGCACTTACAAGATTAAACCGTAGATGGTGAGATAGGAGAAGAGGCATTACAGAGAAAGAAAGAGAAGAAGTTGTTTTTCAAAACCATAGATGGATGAGAGAGGAGAAGTAGTGTTACAAAGAAAGAAAGAAGAAGAAGAAGTTGTTTTCAAGGAGACATATAGCAAAGGCAGTGGGACCAGACTCACTGCTCGAGATAAAGTCTTTGAAAAAGACAAGACAACCAATTCAAACTAACGAAGTTTAAAGGGACAAGACAACACCGGTTGAAGAGGTTCAAGAGATGAAAGAACCGGCTTTGTCTTGAGGAGGGAGTGTTAAAATAAGACAAATCAAACAAGACAAGTGTATGGCATGGATGAGAGAGCTAAAAATGAAGCCAGCTGTAAATAATCTAGAAGCTTCTTTGTTTTTACTTTATTATCCTTCTTGAATTGTATAAATAGAGAAACAGTGACCCATTTAATACATACGGAAAAACAAAAATTTTCCTCTTATATTCTTCTCTTAATTAGCATTTACTTAAGCTCTTAATTATCATTAATTTATCACTTGGCAAATGTTTTAATTATCAAAACAGTTATAAATTTAATAACTTTCAAATATAAAATATTTATATTCGATAAAAATTTTGGTCCTTAACATCTAGAAGTCCACGTAGAGTAAATTATGAAAGTAATTTGTATTATGATTCTATAATTCCATACTAAAAAATCTTACAATAGATATGTCAAAAAATTAAATATATTTAACTAAAAAACATAATTTTTGACCTAAATTTGATTATAATATTTTGTGAAAATTACCGTTAATTTTGTATTATCACAATATCAAATGCTAGATGTACGTCAGGGACAACGAAGAACAAAAACTTGTATAACTTAAAAATACAATTTTTAGCCGAAACCACAGCAACCATTCAATTTCCACTCTCAATCAATCTGAGGTACATGGAATCAAAAATTTATTTTCTAAGCATTGGAAGGACATAGCATGCATTCCACAAATGCTGACCCACAGCCCTTGGTTGCGACAGAGACATCCAACTATGACTTTTTGCTATTGGCTTGAAGACTCTTAATAAGACTTAAAGAAGAGAATAGAACTATATAGTGTTGAAGAAGATAGTATAATACAGAGTATACGTAAAAGAAGAAAGTACAAACTAGTGCGTATATCTCAAAAGATAAGAAAGAAATGATAAGCATCCAGTTGAACACATAATCAAAACCCTCTCTCTTTCTCTCTTTCCCTCTCCCTCTCTCCCTCTAGCTTCTTCGTTTATACGTTTCCATACCTCACTTCCATGTCTAGAGATTCCATATCAGAGCAAAATCTCTCGAAACTTGAAAAATTTTTGTCACAACATCATAATGAACAAGAAGATGATGATAAGGTAACTCATCCACAAGTATCCAGTGATGAAGGGGAGTGCAAAACACCAACTTCAGTTATTCACAAGATACCAAGTATCGAGAGATGCCCACCAACACCAAAAAAGAAAGCACAAGCAGATTTGCCAAAAAGAAAATTTCCTGAGTTGGAGTTCTTCGAAACAAAGAGTAGGGTTGAGATAGAATCTTTCTTCAGATCTAACTTCCAGGTATCTGTTGTTAAACATCGTCCCATCAAGAGAACTAGAAGTTATTGAGCTTTTTATTTTTCTTCTACTCTTTCGTGAGTTTATATATTCATAAATCTAAGAAGGTATTGATTGTAAGACCTTTTGTAATCGTCAAGTTGTATGGAGATATGATCATGATGATGTTATAGGTCGACTACAAAAACTAATAACGACCACTGTTCAATGGATTCTCCACGAATTATGATGATAACCTAAGAGAAATTGACGTAACTGAAGATAATAAATTCCACGCTAGTTGGTAGCTCCTCCTTTTTCGTTACAACTTTCAAACGATATTGCTGAAATAAATCGTGTAGAACAGTGGTTTCCGTTTCTTGCCTCACATTATTAGAACACAAACTAAAATATCCACGACTGTTTCTTTCTATAAGTTACTTTGGACTAGAGCAAGCATGAGCAGAATGAATAGATTGGTGAGTAAGGAAGAGACCTGCATAGTAAGCAAATTTTGCAGGGTTCATGATCCAATTTTAGTCCAAGAAATTCCCTGGATTTTCAAAAACTAGGGAGAATCTCAGAAACTGGTTGAAGTAGCAGTTAACCATTGCTTGATCGAGAAGAACTTTTGTTTTGCAATCTTAATTCACTGGTTAATTAAGTGTATACTCACTGCTGTCACAAACCAGTACCCTAAACTATGATTATCTTCAGGTTTCGAGTAACAGTAACAGTAGCAGTACTATCTTCTATTTATCTTGAGCAATCTCAAGTTAATAAAGCTTCTTAATCCGAAAATTAAATTTGAGAATACTGTATGTAAGAACTAAGTTACCAATACGAGTTTTGAGCATGTTTAATTGGCACAATTAGCATCGAGCTGAATTTACTCACTCATTCTATAACGTTTTCAAATGATAGATCTCAAACTTGTGTAGTTCAAAGGAATGGAAATCAAACTTTTGAAACATATTTTATTATTCCCTAATGTTGTCTGCAAATAAATTTATTTTCGTAAAATTCTGAATAACCATTCATAGTACTTACGAAAAGCTTTCAAGGGATATACAGATTCTTCTCATGCAAGTATTTGATTAGTTTAGTCGTACATGGGAAGTGATGTAATGTATTCCCACTCCAAATCCTTCCATTATTTTATATAATTATATTCCATTAACCAACAAATGATAACATAATTTACATGAACATATTAATTAATTGATTAATTAATCAATCAATTTTTATAACTTCTATTTACATTAATGTATTAATAAATTAATTAATCAATTTTTGTAACTTTTATTTTAGAGAATTAATGTGAAATTTTAACATTAATCTTTGTAGAAAATAAAACTATTATTAGTTAAGATTTGATAAATCTTTTACATTACAAACTCATAGTTCCTAAGCTGGAATCACAGTCATTGTTCCAAAAAGAGCAAACAAGGTATTTGGGTCACCTGCGTAAATAGATAAGGAATAGAATGATGATTCTTTATGAATAAAACAGATAAAGAATATATAGAATATGTATTATTTAGTTTAGTTTATTATTAAGAATTTATAATGATGATATAATATTTATGTTTAGTTTGAAAATATAAAATTGAAATGACAAAAAAATAATTAACAAAAAGATAAAAATATCCATAATTGTTGTAGGTTAAAACCACAAAATAGGCTTTAGTTTCTTGTTTTTATAGCTCAGTAATTATGTAGATTCTTTTGTCAGTAGTTATAAAAAATAAAAAAAAAACTACAATAGAGAATAAAATTTCAAATAGATAAAATTAAAACTAAAAATAAAAATAAAAAACAAAAACAAATGAAAACTAGGTGAATGAAGAAATGTTGGCTGCGTTGTATCATCACAGGAAGAAGAAAAGTAGGCCTTTTAGTCGGTTTCTCATATTTGGAAGTATTAGTAGAACCCAACCCACCATCCATCCAAAAGCTAATTAGATTTTATGGGCTGACTCATTCTTAAACCTCGCTCTTCTCTAAACAGGCCGCCTCAAACTTGTCCAATGACCATCTTTCTTGGCTCATACATAGTTTGAAGGTGCACCATGTTCAATATGCTTCGAAGTTTTTATGAAAATTTAGTTAACTTAATTTAATTTTATAATTACTTTAAATATTAACCTTTATTAATATAATTTAAATTTTAAAATATTTTCAAAATATATAAATTTCATATAAAAATTTTTAGCAATTAAAAACATATAATAAATAAATATTAATTCACAAATAAAAAGTTAATATTTAAATTATTTATTGTAATAAAATATAATATTTTTACCGATAATTTTCAATAAATATTAATGAGATATTAAAATAAAATTTATTCATTTATTTATTTACAAAAATTTTAGTTAAATTTTATTTAATATATAATTATTAGACATCAACAATCAAATAATTTTATATTTTTATTTAAAAATATAAACTAAAAACAAGAAATAAAAATTAAAAACCATAAAAAAAGTAGTACGTAACGTCTTTTCATTTGTTATTAAGACAACCGAAATTTATCCAGTATCTAAATAGAAATTATATATATATATATATATATATATGAATTGAAATAAATTTAGTAGTCACGTTAATAATGAACAAGTTATTTATAAAACAATTTTTGTTACATAGAATAGATTTAATAGATTCTGAATATAACTAGTGATTCTGTTCATTTAAGAGTTAATTAAGATAATTTGTTGTAACGTAAGACATTAACTAAAAATCTTAGGTTAAACAATTATTAATTATATATACCTTACTATTAATTGAAATAATCTTATAAAATGAAGATGTTACATAAACAAAACGTTATAGTCAATTTTATATTTTAGTAATTGAAAAAACTAAAATATGCTTTCAAAGTATTTATATTTTTACCAAATAAGATAATCTTTTATTTAAAAAATTGCAAATAATAAACAGATTATTCAACCACTCGTCCATTAAAATCTTTAATTAAAAGAATACTCGATTTTTTCAGTGTCCTCTATTAAAAGCCTATGGGGCACCACTCCCAAATTATGCGGACAGAGCATCAGTATCAGACAGCTCTATTATACGAATAACAAAAAAGTGTGATAGCGTAGAGTTGAAACGACTGTTTTGTTTACTTCGTATAGCAGCAAGGTAGAATCAAACGTATTTTTCAAGCTAGTTAGCTTGAGTGATGCCAGAAAATAAATCACAGTGGACAAATAGATTAAGCCTGATGATATCAAAATCTCTTTTGTAGGGAACTTTCTTTTTCTAGCTTACGACTTGGGAGCTCTAAAAGAGTGAACATTAGGAGGAAAAAGAGAAGACGTCTCTCAAGGACTTTTGACGCACCACTTAGCGAAGAGTAGAATGCATCAACGAGTAATTTACCTGTACGTAAGCTTTAGCGGTCATTTCAATGGATTCCACAAGGCACAAGAAGATACAAGAGAATGCACAAAGGTTCTATATCAAAACATCTCGGAAGGGCCAACTTATCGGTTTTGATATTAATCTTGGGAGCCCCACGCCCATGCTTTGTCTCCGCCTTTTTCTATTCACTTTTTATCTGTATGTACTAGCAATTCAAAATTGAGTTTAGGGCGTTCTCAATCTCTACACTTCCCTCTCTCCTTGAAAACAATTCTTACATTCTTGTTAAGTTGGTGGTGTTAGCTGCTCTTCAATCCATGAAACCCCACGCTCGCAAGCTGCAAGTACTATTCGACGATGCCCCTTTCTCTACTTCCTCTAATAATTACTCCACCACCAATACTACGACTCCACAACCGTCACCATCCTCAAACCCAGTAAACTTCGACTCCTCTATGGCCTTGACTGTCTTAGTCCTCTTGACTGCTCTCTCCTTCATTGGCTACTTGTCCATCTACATCCGAAGATTCTCCACCCAAGACCAAACCGACCAACTCTCTTCTTACCACCGCCATCCACCAACGCGCAAAGGTCTAGACCCAGAGATTATAAAGGCACTGCCGGTGTACTCCTACTGTTATGTAGAAGCCAAGTACCAGATGGAATGTGCCATTTGCCTAGGTGAGTTCGAAGATGAAGAGATTGTTAAGTTGATACCTCACTGTAGTCACATATTCCACTCAGAGTGTATAGACACGTGGCTTATGGTGAACGTGACTTGCCCTGTTTGTAGAGGAACCAAGTTCTCCAACGGCGGCGATGGTGGCGGTGGTTTAAGTTTAGGACGGAGCACTGTTGATGAGGGTGTGGGCGAGAGATTAAGGGCGGAGGATGGTGATACGTGGATAGAGGTTACAGATGTGGGGACATCGGGAATGTGTTCTAGAGTCGGTGATCGGATAGTATTACCAAGTACGTGTCGCCTTTGATGTATAAACGTGTATTTGTAATTATCTTTAAATTGCCAAAATTAATTAATTACCCTGTGGGGGGAGTTGGAGCATCGTTGTCGGTGTCAACTCACTTTCTTCAATGAGTTATCCAAGGCTTATCTAAACCAACCATCTCTTCTGTCGTGTCCTATCCTATTAGGCCATTACTGCTACTTAACGTGGAATGGATATTTTTAACCAGCGACTGACGTACAGACCGGTCACTTTCTCTGTGGTTCTAACAATGAGCCAATGTCTTTCTTAACATGAGATGGCAGTGACTCTCGTCGCTTTTTAAATAGATAGTTTGTGTTCGTCTTTAAATTCAATTGAATTCGATATATATAGAATAAATTTGTTTGGTTACCAGAAAATAATTTTAATTTTTTAATTAATAATATTTAAAAAAGTTAAATTAAAATAATATTACTGTAAGGAGGTGATTCGACTTCGAGTCTTTAATATCGTTCAAGCCTAATTTTAAATTTAATTTTGTTCAAGCACTAATACTAATTTCTCAGAGGAAAAAAGACAAATGAAGCAGAAGAGTAATTAAAGATACTGAACAAACTTGTTATCTGTCACCTCAAATAAAACCAACAATTTAGATACTTAAATAGACTCACAGTAAACCAACTAAACAAAGTAGAAAGTAGGTAAACAGCAATACATCAATGTTACTGCTTAAATAGAAAATAAACATGTTATTTGATCACGAAATTTCCTAACAACTAACCTACAATTTTAAAGCATCGGCCAACAAATGCTCGGTTTGGAAGAGTGGCAGTAGTTGATAATTTGTTAAAATAATAGGTACTTATTTTTAATAAGTATTTATGTGTTTGAGATTGCTGTTTTGGTAACTACTAAAACGTAAAAATAGGTGTTTGGCAAGTACGGTTATGGTTACTGAAAAGAGATAAAATGACTAAAAAATTCATTGATTTAATAAACTATTAATTATTGTATAAATAATTAAAAAATAT
>JANQAP020000534.1:484384-500100 GCA_026874005.2 Erythroxylum coriaceum
ATTTATTTATAATCTATATTTTTATAAACAATTAATAACTAGGTCGATTGAATTTATTATATTACACCTCATTACTCATATTAAAAAATATAAACAAAATTTTAGTATATAATATTGATTTATTTTATTAATAATTATTAATAATATATTAATCAATTTATCATGGAGTAAATTAAGGTTTTATTTAAAAATTTATTTTATTATGTAATAATAATATTAATAAAATATGAAGATCCTATTTTATTACAAATTATTTTATATGTAAATAATACTATTTAATATTAAATTTTAGAATAATATTTTTAATATTTTATTAATAATGAATGAATATTATTTATCCTATTTTATTAAAATTTTGTTTATTGTCTTATAATGCTAATAAGTAAGATGATTAATTTTTTGGAAACAACCACTTTACTAGTTAGGAGTAAGGTGTCGTTGCGTACTACTGAAACTCTTCAGACCATGCGTATCAACGAGATTTTAACTGAGTGTTGTTGTTTATTAAGATGATTAATTTATTATATTTTATTATAATATATATTTACAAATTTTTTTCTAAATAACCCTTGACACTGTGAGAAAATAACCCTTAATGATTATAAGAGGAAAAAAAGGAGGTCATACAAAAACTGAAGGGAAGTGATCAAGAAAGATATGAGAGAGTTGGTCTTTACTGAAGAAGTGGCCAAAAATAGAAAATTATAGCGTGATCGAATAAGAGTAAAAGATACCCTTTAAAGTTTCAAAAACAATCGAGTAAGTTTTTATGAGCTGTTTACTGTAACGCTCACACAATGTATTTATAGCGTAGGAAGTTCAACCCTAGTGTCCAATCTGTCTTTTCTAGTTGCGAATTGTGGACAAGTTGTTCTATCATACTGCTTGGCTTTTTAGCACAGGTATGTGGGGAAAGGTCCTATGAGGCCGTTTGCAACCATAGGAGTGTCATACTCGCAGAGTATTTGAGCAAGGACTCTTAGCCCAATTAGAGACAAGAAGAGCCATACTTTACAATTTAATAGGTATTAGCAGATCTGGGCACCACATCAGGTATATTCTTTGATTTGATTTGATTTTATTTATTTACGTATTTATTTTAATTTTATTTACCTAATTTTTAGCATATCAGTTTTACTTATTTATTCTTTTACCCTGCGTCACTTTTTTATTGTCACATTTGTATGTGGATCTATCGGAAACAACCTCTCTATTCTGTAAAGATAAGGTTGTGTACCATCAGACCTTCTCAGACCTTTCTTTGATGTGGGATTTCGGACTGGGTGATGATGATTTATAAAATTTTTTACTAAAATAATATAATATATTTATTTAAGTAATGAGATGTAAGTATGACAACTTTTTATAATAAAGAAATCTGTAATTTTATTTATCAACACTAAAATCAATAAAGCTAATTATTAAATATTTATAAAAATGTCATAAATAAAAAATTAATTAATTAATTAATTACATTAAAAAATAAAAATTAATGAATGATTATTTTATTATCATATTAAAACTAATAAATATAATATTATCTTAAATTTAAATAATATTATTAATTTATAATATAACTAATAATATATAATTTTTTCAATAAATGTTTATACTGTGATAAGATTACGTAAAATATAAGAGGTTTTAGAGTAATTCATGAAATTAAATGGGATGTTGGTATTTTTTAACTCTCTAGTATAGTTATTTTTTCTTTAATCGCCCGCCGTACGTGTTACTCGGCCCAGCGGATCCTGGCCTACGACCACTACAAAATTATTGGCCTTTGTTGATTGGCTATTATCGTTTATTGATTGAGCCGCGAAAATTCACGAATTTCGAATTTTATATACACACTGCTGTACGGTACTCGGAAAGACGCAAATTATCGTTAAACCCAACACCAACAGGCAACAGGGAAAAACGAAGCCCTTGTTCTACTGTATATTTCATAAGGACGAAAACGCCCATCCTTCCAACCGTGGATTTAAAATAATATTTTCAGTTATCAATTATTTGAGCATTTTAGATTATGAAGTCAAAACATGTATATTAATTTATTTTCATGTATAATAAAAATTAAAAAATAACTACGTAAATTATTTTCATATATCATAAAAATTTCTCAATTCGGTCACTAATAATTTTTAGTCTTCAATCATCAACTTAAGTTGTATTTATAATATAAATTAATAAATCAAAAGAACATCGAAATTTAACCCAATAGTCAATTAAGGTAATACAAATTTTTAAGTGACACGTAAAATTACAAAAATTTGAGACCTAGGAGGAAAACAAAAAATATGAAAAAAGAAAACAGAAGGATACGAAATCCCAACAGGGTTAGTTCTGTCATTCCCGGGTAATTTAAGGTTGTCCTCTCTCTCCTCCCTATTTCTTCCGTCCTCAAACAAAGCAAGAAACGGACTCGTCTCTAACCCCTCTCCTGTCTCTCTCTAACCCTAAGTTCTAATCTTTCCGTTTCTGCAATCTTCTTTCTTTCTGATTCTTCTCAAATTTCACAACCCATCAAGAATCAAGAAGAGGTATATCTATAAAGTGCATTCCAAATATTGATTTTTAGGCATCGAAAGAGAGGGGGAGAGAGCGGACTCTAATTATGGCAAACGGTACGGATCAGAAGGAATTGTTAATGGCCAAGATACGGCCGGGTCTTAAGCGTGAGTTTGAGTTCGCGTTCAGGTCCCAGTCGGAAGTCTGCGGGTTGGGTCGAACCCGGTCGGTTCGGGCTCAAGCCGGAGCTTCTCCTCCCAGTAATGTAAGTGCTGAGAAATCGAAAAGTAACAAAAGATTGAAGAACGGTGTAAAGGTTTCTAAGAGCGGTGGCCTAAATAGTGAGAAGTTGAGTGATTTGGTGGGGAAAGTAGTGGGTAGTGGAGATATGACGGAGATTGCGCGAGAAGAGGAGGCGAAAAGTGATGTGGTTGAATTGGGGAGTGGGGATGAGGAGGCAAAGGTTGGTTTGATCGAATCCGTGACTATTGGGAGGAGTGGCGATTTGGAGAGTGTGGAAGGTAAGGACAATGGTGCTGATTCGAAGTGTGTAGAGGACATTGGGAAGGGTGGTCTTAGTGGCCGGGAAAAGGGTCTAGAGAATGTGGAGTCAATTAGTGCTCCTGATTCAGACAATAAATGTGAGCAAGGGACTAATGATACTGTTCCGTCTTCCATAGGTGTTCACGATTCTAAGAGTGAATTGGTTGATGGGGTTTTGGAAACAAAAGGTTCTCCAGAAGTAAGAATGAGTGGTGGCGTCGATGAACTTGAAGAAGGAACAAGTGGGTCCTCGCCGGATTTGGTGAATGGTGAGGCGGGTTGCAATGTCCCACTGTTAGTTTTGCAAAATGGTAGCGAGCGTAAGGAGCAAAAACATTTTGTTAGGAGGTTTACGAGGTCAGCCTTGAAGTTGCAGGAGACTGAAAAGGAATCCATTTGTGAGGATGGTGTGGCGGAGAATAATGTTGAAGCCAAGAATGGTGCTTTTGGAAGTTCATCACCTACAACTGCTACTGCTACGGCTAATGCCTCATCGTCACCCAAGACATCAAAAAATAGCAAGTTCCGTATCAAGTTGAAGGATCTTCTTGGATCAGGACTACTCGAAGGGCTGAGAGTGAAGTACTTGCGGGGCTCCAAGGTATGGCTTCGCACGCCATAAGTGTTTCTACTACGGATGCTTGATATTAGTTCAACTTTTGATTTGGGATTTGATTTAATTGTTTGTAGGCTAGAGTTGGTGAGGCAGGGCTGCGCGGAGTGGTCAAAGGATCGGGAATTTTGTGTTTTTGCCAAACTTGCAAAGGAAATGATGTGAGTGTCTTTGTTTTTAGTTGTTTTTTGTTTGCCCATAAAGAGTTCCCCGCATGATGTATAAATATAGTTCTTTGTTTTACTGTCAAATAGGTTGTTACGCCTATCATATTTGAGCTGCATGCAGCCAGTTCAAATAAGCGGCCACCAGAGTATATTTACCTAGAGAATGGAAACACACTCCGAGATGTTATAAATGTTTGCAGGGACGCTTCTTTGGAGAACTTAGATGAAGCATTGCATGTTTCTATTGGGCGTTCGGCTTTGAAGAAATCTAATTTCTGCTTGAACTGCCGAGGTTTCTTTTCCCTTCTTGCATGGTGTTCAATGCGTTTTCTTCCTTTTGTGAAAAAAAAAAATCGTAACGGCCTTGGGATACATATTTTAGGCCCTCTTCTTGATGTCAACTCTGGAAATTCAATGGTTCTTTGTGGTCAGTGCATGGAGTTTGTGGATTCTGATTCTGTCTCAGCAGGAGCGAGTGATACAAATGAAGGGTAATCAATGTTACAAACCATGTGTTCCGTCAGTTAACCTAGTTTTCTTAAATGAATCTAATCAACTATTCCAAATAGAACCTTTTCATACATGAATGGCGATTTATGTTCTGTTATAAACTGGTCCTGCATGATTAATCATAGATAGCCAATTAGACTATGACTATCTGTCATTTATTGTCTTCTCTTGAGAGCATTGGACCTGTGAATTGAGTGCTGTTCTTAGGTTTTGCTTCACTGGTTGTCATCAAACCCTAATAGAAATGCTGCTAATATAAACTGAAGTATCAACGGTATATTTGCATTTAATTGGCTGCTAAACATTGTGTGCCAATTTTAGATGGAAAACTTGCAAAAACTTCTGCCTCTTTATGTTCTAAATCACAAGAATGTGGTTTCTGACTGTGCACGAGATTTACTGAAATTCCATGTAATTGCAGTTAGAGTTTGTCTTTTAGCAACATAGGAACGCTCAGACAACAGCATCAATCAGCTGCAAATACACAGTTGCATTTGTATTTGTGCCATCTCTTTTTGTGTTCAATGAAATATATCTTTCAACGGCAAGATAAGGTAGGCTGATATCTTCTATTGATATTGGATTTTTTTTGGTTTATTCAGGACACCGAAACCTTTGCCAGTTCCAAAATCCTCTGGAAGTTTGACAAACAATAGCTCTTTACGGAGCAAGACCCATGGAAGACTGACAAGGAAGTTAGTTTCTCTTCTTTGTTCTGACACCTAATGTCTCCATATCTATTTTAATTTTTAATCTTTCGTTTAGAAATAAATCATTCTTTGACTCATAATGTTTCTTGTCAGAGCTTTCTGTTGTAATGTATTTATGTTTCTTCATTCACTTTGATAGGGATCTGAGATTACATAAATTGGTTTTTGAAGAAGATATCTTGCCTGACGGAACTGAAGTTGCATATTATTCACAGGGAAAGGTGGTTGTTGTTATGTTGATGACAAGTTAATTTCTGTTAACGTTAAATTATGTTTACTGAGTGTAGCTATCTAATGTTGGCAGAAATTACTCACGGGATACAAGACAGGTTTTGCAATATTCTGTTACTGCTGCAACTCTGAGGTATGTTTTATTCTGCTGAAGAAACTTTCCTGCTTTCCCCATCAGGGAGAAAAATAGGAAAATGATGAATTGAATTTATCTTATTCTGGAGTTTTTGTCTTTCATGAAATTCTTTATGAAAATTTGATCCTCTTTACATGTGTTGCAGGTTAGCCCTTCTCAATTTGAAGCTCATGCTGGTTGGGCATCCCGTCGGAAACCGTGAGTATACATATTTTATTGGTCTTATGTCCATTGGGGAATATCTATTGGCTCCAGATCATTAATAGAAAGCTTATGTTGTTTGGC
Source organism: Erythroxylum coriaceum (assembly GCA_026874005.2). Lineage (NCBI taxonomy): Eukaryota > Viridiplantae > Streptophyta > Magnoliopsida > Malpighiales > Erythroxylaceae > Erythroxylum > Erythroxylum coriaceum. The sequence continues at coordinate 490,091 of JANQAP020000534.1, forward strand.
TACTGGTGCACGTAATTAATCAACCTTCATTTTTCAGTTCTTTTTATTTGCATGTTTGAAGTAGTGTTTGCTCTTATTTCCTCTCCAATTTGATTTGTTCTCCTTTTCTACAGTTACTTGCACATTTACACATCTAATGGGGTGTCTCTCCATGAGTTGTCAATATCTCTTTCCAAAGTTCGGAAGTTTTCTACCAATGAAAATGATGACCTGTGCCAAAAGTGTCAAGATGGGGGAGATCTTTTGTGTTGTGATGGATGTCCCAGAGCTTTCCACCCAGGTGATTTTTTATTTTTCTTTTGTTAGTAGTGTTATTTGAAACTTGACACATTATTCCTCACAGAAAAAGGAGGAATCGTGCTATTATAATTGTGGAGCATAAATATTGCCATATTAGAGGAAATTGGAATTGCAATTTGTATTCTTGAAAACAACTACGTTATTTTGTAATTGTGAGTAGTTAAAGGCTTGGAAAGAGAGAGGCATTGGGCATTTGAATTCTTTTTTATGTACACTTTCTCTTGATTATAGGAAATTGTAATACATATTTACCACTGCTAATCATTTCTAGCAGACATCCACATCTTGGAGGTTTATTGGTCTAGATCAACTCTATACTTTGCATCTTAGGTAGCAAAGGTAGTTTTGGTAGTTAAAATCAATGATTAAAAAACCAAATTGGGTTGAGTGGTGCTTGTGTGCACACGCGAGTGGGTGCCTGAGAGAGAGAAATTTACTGCTAACAAGTTGTGTTCTCATTGCTTGTATTCTAACTTGTGGAAGCTTGATACGTGTGTATAAGCACATTAATGCTTCCTTTAATGTAGCCACTAAAAGAATTAATGGATGCAAATTGCTGATGCTTTTCCTTGATTGCTCAATCCCAATTTGCATAATATTTATATTACCTGCTCCAGAATGTCTTTCTCTGCCTAGCATTCCGAAGGGAAAGTGGTATTGCAAGGTTTGCTTGACTACCTATCAGAAGGAGAAATTTGTGGAAAATAATGCCAATGCAAAAGCAGCTGGTAGGGTTGCTGGAGTAGATCCCATTGAGCAAATAACCAGACGATGCATTCGCATTGTGAAGCTAGAGAATGCTTCTGGAGGATGTGTTTTGTGCAGGTTGAGTCTCACTTTCTTTCTAATCAATGCCAATAGTTATTTTTTCTCTGCGTCTTTTCTTTCATCCTTTCATTCTTTTTGTGAAAGATAACTGTGACAAGTCGTAACTTTGCTTTGCTGGCATGTACTGCTTGTATCTTCTTAGTAAGCTTAGATTTGTGTAGTTGAAGATTCAGGATCTTATGTTTTTCTCGGTGATTTGACTTGGGAAATGAATTGAGTGAAACAAGTTATTGGACCCTTTTTAGTGCATGGATACATATCATTTTGGTTTCATTTCAAGCCAAGCCAATAACCCTTCGTGTTCCTCTAAAAGAAAGAACCAAAGGACAATACTCCTGTTTAACTATTGTCTGCACATCATGCATATTTTGCTTTGTTTACCTTAATTGCACAAATTACTTGACTTCAATCTCCAGACCCCTTCTTCTAGCAAAAAACTGAATGAAATGGAAATTCTTTCTGTTGTACGACTTTTGATGTTCATATCATCTCTAGTCTCCTGTAATACACTGTACGTTCATTGTCTTGCAGGGAGCATGACTTCCAGAGAGATTTTGGTCCCCGGACTGTTATAATTTGTGATCAGGTTTATAATAATTCATTCATTAAAAATGTTAATTCACTTATCGATAAATTCTGCATTAATATACACTTAATTTCTTCAGTGTGAAAAGGAGCATCATGTTGGCTGTTTAAGGGATAACAAACTGGACGACCTGAAGGTTTGTGCTAATTTCTGTTTTTTATCATGCAAAAGTTTATTGTATTTGGTGCTTATTTATTTTCTTGACAAAAATAGATTACCTAAAGGTGATCTTATGCTGTTGGAATATGACATTTGTTCAACAGGAGTTACCAAAAGGTGACTGGTTCTGTTGCTCTGGTTGTGCCAGAATCCATTCAACTCTGCAGAAATTGGTTATACGTGGTGAAGAGAAACTTCCAGATGTATGTCTGGATGCTTTAAAGAAGAGGCAAGGAGATAATTGTTCAGATATGGGTGACAAAATAGATGTGAGATGGAGGCTTCTTAATGGGAGGAAAAATTCTTCTGATGATGCTAAATCATTATTGTCTGCTGCTGTTGAGATCTTTCATGTGAGGAATCTGTAGTTAGCTTTCTTTAGAATGCTTTTGGCTATCATCTATAGAACATATGAATATCAATTGTGATGATAGTCTTAGGATGATCAATATTAATGTTGAACATTGTTTTTCCTGGTCTTAATACTGTCATGTGCCAATCTATTCATGCAACCATTACTATATTCCTGCCCCATCTCTGAAATAAAGTAGAAATTGCTTCAGTTTCGAGTAGTAATTGATTCTTCCTTTTTTCTTATATGGGGTATTAGGAGAGGTTCGATCCAATAATCTTACAACGACCTGTAAGTGAAGGTGGCAACATTGACCTCATTCCATCATTGGTGTTTGGGTAAGCAATAACTTATATTTCAATTTTTCCCTTAGGATTTTAAACAGGTTTTGATTTTCAGTATTGGTTTTTCAATTTCTTTATCTTTTTGTGCATTTAGTGCTTGAACTGCATGAGATTGTTTTGTGAAAGATAACATTATTTGTCCTTTTAGGGATAATGATGTGAAAACGCAAGAACTTGGCGGCGTGTATTGTGCTGTGTTGCTAGTCAAGTAAGACTGAACAGATCTTTTTTTTTTGTTTTCCATTTTCTGAAAATGAACATTATATTGATAACTGTGCCTTGGCATACAGCAATGTGGTTGAATCAGCTGCAATTGTGAGGATTCTGGGGGAGGAACTGGCGGAGCTTCCTTTAGTTGCGACTAGTAGCAAGTCCCAAGGACAGGTTGGTGATGAGTCATGCTGCGTTCATGACTTGTCATTTTTTCCTCATGTGAACACATCTTTTTGGTCACTTAATTGGTTTCCTCGAGGAAACAGCATTTTTCTTTCTGAATTAAAATTACTTGTGCTTTGCAGGGTTTCTTCCAGGCCTTATTCGCTCGTATAGAGAAACTGCTTGGCTCTCTCAATGTGAAAAATCTTGTTCTGCCAGCAGCTGAAGAAGCTGAAACTATATGGACCAACAAATTTGGGTTCAGCAAGATGAACCAAGAGCAGGTTTGTTCTCTTTCATAAGGACAAATTAGTCTCTCTGTTTCTCCCTAACAATTATATCGTAGGTTTTACAAGCAGAGCTTACATTCTGTTGCTTAATTAAATTAATACACGGATATTGTTACAGCTGATAGAGTACAGGAGGGATTACCAATTCACAGTGTTTCAAGGGACATCAATGCTGCGGAAGGCGGTGCCGAAGGGCCGAACAGCCGTTCGACGGGGCAGTTGAACTAATAGTTGGTCTGAAAATGGGGAAGCGTTTCTTAGAGCCATTTACTTTATGCAAAGAGTGGTTGTTTAGGAATGCAGATTTTGTCGAAAATGTACAGGGTCCAGGGATAGATGATGACCTATTTTGAAGTTGACGGTCTGTCGTCATATGGCTGTTGCCTAGTGCCTGCCACATCTCTTTTCTTTTTCTTTTCGGTAGAAATACACATATTTATACGATTTGTACAGAAAGCCAAGCTGTGGCAGTGCTTCTTTTTGAAATTGGAACCTTCAACAAGTTTTGGAGTTACTGTTATTCGTGAAACTTGTGGTACCTGACCTTTGTTTTCTCTCTACATTATACATATCCTATGGCAAAACAAACAGGAGTATTATGAATCAGACGGAATGCTATAAAAGATTATAATTAATTAAATGATGGATCTTATTTGAAAGTAACATCAGTTTAATATAAAGTAATAATAGTGAGAAAAGGACCTAAAGGTAAAGAAAATATGAAGGCTCAAAAGAAGAGGTAATTTGATGGAGAAGAGCGGGGGAAAACTCCAAATTTGAAATTCAAAACCCGCTTTGCTAATTTAGCACCAGTAGTAGTGTAGTACCTTTAAATATACGTGAATGAAAATGAACCATTTTGATAATGCATTTACATATTTGCCCCAATTGGATTTTTCTAGTTACTCTCTCCCCCTTTATTGAACTCAACCCAATATAATAATCATTTGATATCTTTCTCTTTCTTCCGCACTCTCCCAAGTTCTCAATCTAACACAGAGGTACGGCAGCTTTGTTTTGTTGATTTTGATTTCTCAGTTAGCAAATTGAATTTGGTTCATATTCTGATCGAAATTGAACTTTGATTTGGTTTCTGATCGTGAGAACTTGCTCGTTTTCTCAAGAATATTTTGGTAGGTCAGGGCTGAATTTCGTAGCGAGAACAAGCAAGAACGTTGTGTCGTTGAAAGGGCAGAGGAACCGAGCGGAAATGGGCCAGATCCAATACTCCGAGAAGTATTTTGATGACATTTATGAGTACAGGTAAGTGCTTTTCCCATTCTCATTTCCCATATCATTTTTTCTTTTTCGTGGATACTGGAGTTTAAACTGTTAATTATTCTTTGGGAAGGCATGTTGTCCTTCCTCCAGATGTTGCAAAACTTCTTCCCAAGAATCGCCTTCTCTCTGAGGTTAGTATTTACTTGTAACTGTTTTCCTTTTCCTTTTTATTTTATTGTTTTGATTTTTCTGTTTGGCTGCCGACAAAATCAATTTGTGCTGCTTTTTCCAATGCTAATAAATGCTGATTCTTCTTTGTGTTTATGGTTGTACAGAGTGAATGGCGTGCAATTGGGGTACAGCAGAGCCGAGGCTGGGTGCACTACGCGATTCATCGCCCAGAGCCACACATCATGTTATTCAGGAGGCCTTTGAACTACCAGCAGCAGCAGGAGAATCAAGCAGAGCAGAGCATGCTTGTTAAGTGATGACGTATCAATGTCAAACATGTAGTTGGGTTGAATATACCCTGCTTTTATGTTCTCTTTGCATAAGCGAACCCTTAGGAAGACCCTGCCATGGAGAATATCTGTTTACTTTCTTGTAAACCTTGATGGTGTTGACCTTCGATGTTGTTGGCACTGCTTGGCACTATCTGACATATCAAATGGTTTCTTCTGTTGTACTTGCTTCTGGATCAATCGTCATGAATTGTCGTTGATATTATGTGATTGGACGCGCAATTTTTTTCTGTCAATAGTTTTGTGTGAGTTAATTAGAAATGCTGGCTAAAAATTGAAAGGTTATCAATGGTAAAATATTCTCTTTGAAATTATGGAAGTTGAATTGCTTGTTCTCGAATTTTCTTTACAAAACAGGAAGCTTTTGGTGACAAAGAAAACATCTTGTTTGTGAGTTATGATTCAAAGCTGACAGTCTCTAGTACCTCAGGTTTGGGTGGTTCAGATTTTCTCTTAGTAATCTGTGCAGGAATGGAATGACTGAAATTTCAGCTTCTTTCATTTGTTTATATGTATTTATATATTTGTATGTTGCAGTCCTTTCCATTTTATAGTTAGAAATATGAAATTAAGCCCTATTTTTGTGTCAAGAAGGCATTTATCGAATTATCGGTAGCCATTTCCCTACTAATATTTTCCCTAAGAATATTGCAATATTTAAATTTGTTAATTTCAAGTTTGATTGAAATTAGATTGTCAATTCTACTACTGTAAATTAGAAGGGGATAGATAAGATTTTTTTTTTCTCGGGGCTTAAATTGCAAAGGATGTGGTATTTTGTATATTTAAGTTTTTGTATAGTACAAAAATAATATTATAGGGTAAATGTGATCTTAAAAGAGGATTGAAAAAAAAAAAAGTACAAAACCTCTCTTATGGATTTACCTTTTTCTGGTTAAAAATAAATTTTTAGAATTACAGTATACAAATTATCTTATTTTGAAAAAACTCAAAAAGGACTGCATCTTATTATTCGACAAGCACATTCGCATTCTCCAACTGCGCGAGCGATAGCAAAACCCTAAAACCCCCGGTCGACTCTATTAATCTCTCTTCTCTAATTCGATCCCTCCCGAGCATTTCCCGTTCCCGTCCCGATCACCACATTTCGTCAACCATCTCTCTGTAAGGTGATTTCTACGTCACTTCATTCTTTACACTACAGTTTAACAACTTTTCCACGTTTTCATTTCTTATCTTTTGTTCTTTCCTTCCCATGAATCTACTTGAATCAGATTGATGTTAGGTTTTTTTTTTTTCTCCTTTTTAGTTCGAGAATATAAGAATTGGAAAATAAATAAACAAACTTGTTAAAAAATCCTGCCATCTTGTAATTAATATATAGTTAGTGAATTTAGCTTTTCCAGTTCATAGTTTTTGTTTGTGAAGCGAATTACGTACGAAAACCAAGAATTGGCAACAATTAGGCAACTGGGTATCTGCGGATTTTCTTATTCTCTCACTTGGGATGCGATTGGGAATGGGTTAGTGGCTAGTTGTTTGTGGGCGCTTCTCTTGTTCACAGTTATGAATTCGGAAGCCTTAGCAACAGAAGAAAAGGTTTTGCTTTCGCTCAATATTGCGATTATACTGCAGTGGCCTGACATTCTGGCCATTTTGTTTGTAGGATTTTGGGTGAGTAACTTGATATTGCTAGTCTCCATGTCCAAAAGGCGCAATGCCATAGTTGCTACTGGCTTAGTTGCTTTTGCTGCCGCAGGCTTGGCATTTCCCTTCTACATTGCGTAAGTTTATGACACTTAGATCTCAAATATATTGCAGAGAATGTACCTGTCATAGCCCTTTTTGAAGTTAGAGAATAACCTGGGCAGTATTCTGCAGATCGTCTAAGAGAGGACCGGTGATTGATTCTTCGAAGCCTCTGCCACCACAGGCCACTTTCCGAGGTCCCTACATTAACACTGGTTCGCGTGATATTGGACCTGATCCACAAAGTTATTCAAAGAAATGATTGTGATTTCTGTTGGTGAAATTGTAGTTATATCATTGGGCTTGAATGCTTGTGTAATAATAACTCTGAATGAACCAACATCACTCGAACAATAAGTAAACCTTAAAAGATCAGTTATTGAAATTCAAAATTTTTCCTAGGGCCAAGGGTACATGGCCGAAGACAATCATAACGCAGACACACAGCTAGTTCTCCTACGAATAGGAATGGCAACGGGCAAGGGTGCTGCCGAAGCTTGGCCAAGCCTGGCTCATTCTGTTTGAGCTCGAGTTCGATTAGGGTTTAGACAGTTTAAAGCGTCTCCCACAGCTCAAAGACTAAGCTTTCGATTGGGCCAACTGGATTCGCTCTAACAAAGTTTTGATTCCCTCTCCCTTTGTCGTCGTAAATGTTTGTCATCTTCTATAGCTTCAAGTCGAGTTGGGCGGAGCTGTGAAAAGTCCTAATTCAGGCCTGGTTTCGAAGTTCTAAAATTGAAAAGAAAATCTTGAGTTCCGATTGAAATTCGATTTAAGTTTGTTGATTTCGGACGGGCTGAATTTCGGGCCTCCAATCATCCCTACCTAGTAATAAGAATTATTAGGTAAACCTAAGTCACGAATCAACTCCGTTAGCCATACAAGGTGCATTGGTAATGGACTCTTCGGTTGTGGAAGAAAGCTGCATTGAAGTTCTTTTAAGAGTTGGGTGGTAGTTCAATTAGTCAGTTTTGCATGGATAGAGGTGCACAGAAGAAATAAACTAATTCAACAATTCCATCTTCTTAAGATTAGTGCATTACAATTGTTTTCAACCATTCAGTTAGAAATACTGAGATCAGTTAACCCTAACGAGATGCTAAGATATAAGTCCGGTGTGAGTGGTGCTCTAAGCCCTGCCTCATTAGGTGATCCAATTTGTCGTTTTTGTATTTTAAGAAGTTGTGGTTATCATTCATTCATTATGAAAAATGCTTCTCATTTTCCTATTTTAGTGTTCACACGAATGTTCAAACGCTTGCGTAAGTAGCATTTGACTGCCTAATCATTTCACATCGATCGTTGTCTGCTCTAGAAGCCCCAAAGACAATCCAAACTTGCACGCAAAGCTCTCCCATTTCTGCAATTCCGCTCTTACACTTCTCTTTCTTACGAAAAAATCCACTTCCTCTTTCTCAACCCAATAAACAAACCATAAATCTTCACAATTTTAACTAATCCCAACTAAGTTCACCATCAAAGGTCTCCTAAAACAATGGCACTGCTTGTGCCTACTGTCACTTGCATGCCCAAATCTTTGTTACCAGCATCACCAACGAAAGTATCCCCGACCCTTTTGTTCTCAAGATCATTGAACATCAGAGGAATACCTGAGAGACCCTCACGTATATGTCCTCTACGTGTTGCGGCACCTCCGTCACCATCTGTAAGGGAAGAGGAAGACGAAGAAGAACGGAACCAAGAATATGATGTTGGTGAAGAGATAGGGGAAGACACTAGTGATTCGAGATTCTGTTGGAGAGATCACTGGTACCCTGTTTCTTTGGTGGAGGATTTGGATCCTAGCATGCCCACCCCATTTCAGCTTCTGGGTAGGGATTTGGTTCTTTGGTTTGACAGGGCTACTCAAGAATGGGTTGCTTTTGATGACAAGTGTCCGCATAGGCTTGCTCCTTTATCTGTAAGATTTTGTACTTATGTCTTCTTTTCTATTTTTGCATAAATTTGGATGGTTCTTTGCTTTGTGGGTTGAGGAATTTGATGATAATTGAAGTTTTTTGCTTGTGCTAAATGGTGTTTCTATAAATTTAAGTGCCAGTTTTCATGAACTAAATTTAGGGCTAATTATAAATTCTTCATGCAAGGTTGAATTTCTGTTGATCGGTTGGACTAGAGATAGAGCTAGTTTTGTTGTCATGCTGTCATTTCGTAGATTATGTTGTTGGAATTGATGATCAGTTCCCTTTCTTCGTGTAGGAAGGACGGATTGATGAAAATGGGCATTTGCAATGCTCATACCATGGATGGTCATTTGATGGATGTGGATCTTGCACTCGTATACCTCAGGCTTCAGCTAACAGCCCTGAAGCTCGTGCGGTCAAGTCTCCAAAAGCTTGTGCTACTAGGTTTCCCTCATTGGTATCCCAAGGCCTGCTTTTTGTTTGGCCGGATGAGAATGGCTGGGAAAGAGCTAAAACCACCAAGCCTCCCATGTAACTTATCCTCTCTGTTTGGAATTAATATGATTCTTATTTCTTGATGAATTTCATCACACCATGCCATTATGTAGCCATACATGATATTATCATAATTCAGGTTGCCCGAGGATTTTGATAAGCCTGAGTTCTCAACCGTGACTATTCAGCGAGATTTGTTCTATGGTTATGATACCCTTATGGAGAATGTGTCTGATCCTTCTCATATTGATTTTGCTCACCACAAGGTAATGATAATATTGAAGCATATTGGTTGAGAATTTATTCCCTTATGGTGAGAACATCTGTAGCTTGTAAAGCCAAAGAAAAGCATTTTTCACTGTTTGAATGTCGAGTACTTCTTTTTCTACTAATAGAGTCAATCTGGCTTACTCCAAGATAAGATATGTGAGACAATACAAGGGTTTGATTATTCCTCCAGTGTTAGCTTGGGCAGGTCGTCTAGTTAAGCTAACTAACTCGTACTGTCTTTATTTTGTTGATCCTGGAACCTTATCAGAGAGTATCACTTGCCTCTTCATCGAGATAAAACGAGTATCTTGTGTAGTTACCTATGCTGGGAGTAATCCTAAATCAAAGCATGATCACACTTAACTATATAAATTAGTTACAATTAATCATATTTTAGGGCTTTCTTTGTGTTGCTTTTCTTAATCATTCAGTAGTATGGATTTGCATACTTCATGTATTCTGCTATTTTAGTCTGTTAAGAATCTTGTTTAGTGTGAAATTTTCTGTTCTTCTGGTTTCTGCTCGAAATGTTGCTTGATAACTTGTAGAATGTGTTCCTTACTTGAAATGAAATCATAGGTTACTGGAAGGAGAGACAGAGCAAAGCCCTTGCCATTTAAGCTGGAGTCTAGTGGGC
>JANQAP020000534.1:589873-604771 GCA_026874005.2 Erythroxylum coriaceum
TTATTTATTTTAAAAATAAAATAATTTTTATTAATACTTTATTAATAAATATTATATAAAAGATTAAAATAAATTTAGTTAAAAAATTTTATTTTAAAGTTTTTATTTAATGTATAATTATTATGAATAATAAAAATATTTATTTTATTTTAAAAATAAAAAATCACAATAAAATTGAAATAAATAGTTAATTAAAAAAATGTTTGAAAAGGGAGGGGGACGAAAGGAAAAATTTTTAAAAATTTTACTAAAAAGTCCTTCTATTTTTTAAAGTTCACGATATTAACAAATATTTCAAATATTGGCCAGTATCGGGCGAAATCGACTGATATTTTTAAATATAATTTTGTACTATTTTTTGACCGATATGATATATTTCGGCTGATACCTACCGGTACTGTACAGAATTCAAATCTTTAATCCAAAAACTTCTGGCAGTGCAACTATTCAAAAGTGAGAACTTCAACAAATGGATGTGCACAGCGGATTTTGCGTGGAGACTTGAACGAGGTGGTTTATATGATATTGCCCTCCGCGGTTTTTTTGTACCTAGAAACAAGGTATACAAATTAAGGAAGTCCTTATATGATTAAGACAAGTACCAAGATGTTGGTTTTCCAAACTAGTGTCTGCACTTAAATAATATGGATCGCTCAATCACATTCAGAATATTCCTTAATTGTTTACATTAGAAATGACATGTGCTTGCATGTTTTGGTATATGTGGATGATTTGGTTCTCACAGGAAATGATTTAAAGGCCATAAAACAATTCAAATAGTATCTTAGTGAATGATTTCATATAAAAAGACTTGGGTTTCTTGAAATATTTTCTAGAGATATTTTTGTGTCAACTGAAATATGTGGGTATCGAAATTCCTACATAACGACTCCAATTTTTTTAACATTTTATTTACCTAGAAAATCGAATGACCATGATAATGTCATGAAAGTGAAATTTAAAAACTTAACATAGAAAACACTAACGATTAAAATGTCAAATAACGGTGCAATTTTATTTAGTTCCATGTTTCGCTCGAGCATCATAGTTTAATGTTTATTGTGGTGGTTGCAGCAAAGTCAATATGTCACTCTGTCATTGACAATTTAACAAACAAAAGTCCTTTAAAGGTGGAACACAATTTTCACACACAGCAAAAATATTGATTGTGGATCAGTTGGCAACCTCTCCCAACGGATTGGGTCAAAATCAACATGGATAGAGCGGCGAAGGGGTCACCGGGAGCTTCAGCTTGTGGTGGCTTGATCCGTGATTCCTTGAGGCGGTGACAGGGAGGATGTACACGCAAGGTAGGCATTTCTATTGTTATAGTGGCTAAGCGTTGGGCAGCACTTGACGTAGTGTGCTTGGCAAAGTTCTTCGAGATCTGCCAAGTTATCCTAGAACTGGACTCGAGCGCGGCATTCATCCTCATCACGCAATCTGCGGTGGGCTCACGCCATACCATGGGACTCCTTCAGGCCATCTAGGAGGTGATGAGTAAGGATATCGTCATTCACGTACAGCACGTGTATCGCGAAGGCAATAGTTGTGCAGACTGGTTGGCGAATTATAGTCTTTCCTTACAAGGCCGTTATGAGCAGTTTCATCAGCACCGAAAGGCATCGTCTCACTCCTCAATGGAGATATTTTTGGAGTTTCTGTACCTCGCTTCTGTGTTCTTTAAGTTGACTATTACTAAGCCATTGGCCTCCTATTTACCCGAAAGAATATAAAGGTACTTTAAAGGTGTTCCAATATGCTTAAATAAACTCTAACATATCCTTGAAACTTAATGGTAAAGAAGGCTTTGAAACCTAAGATTTCATTGGGTTATAGTTTTATAGAAACCTCTGGCCTTTCTAACGTTGGACGGAAAAATCCAATCACAACCCTGTAAACAATAACGCATAATATTAACAACTCAAGAAGTTAAGAAACATGCCACGATTTTTTTTATCTCAGCTTGAATCCTAGATGAAATTACTTTGGCATTTAGAAACTAATGGGCTTGTTTAGATAAGAAGGTCAATATCCCTTAACGATTACACTAAAAGCTTAGTTAAAATTATTATCGATGGTAGAAAAATAGAATAGACATAAACTAAAGGTGACAAAAAAGTTCGAACTTAGTTCTTCAACATACAATTTAAATATTTGATTTTGATTAAGTTTAAAATTTTTTAAATCGGACTAATTATAAGAAATTATACTAGTTTACTCAAAATTAATAAGCTAAACTTAATTCAAATAAGTTCGGGTCTTACGAGACTAGGCCTCAGCCCAGCTCGTTGCCATATGCAGCTTCCATTATCCCATTTTCTATATGCAATCTTTTTCCATAAGCATCTCTCTTAGCTCCCATTAGATGATCATGAAGCCGAGAAAGCTCAAAAAAGCTCCTGTTTCGAACACTTACAATAAAGATAGCAAGTGCCTTGCACACACAAATATGCTCATCAGTATACATTTCTTCTACTCCTGTGATCCAGAGAGGAGCAACTAGCAAGACGCAGGGAAAATGGAACATAGCCCTTTCTGCATTTTGAAATACTCAAGCTAACTTGGACAAATCAAAAGTTACATTGCAGCAGTTTACCAAAGTCAATTCAGCTGCGAAAATTCCTCATTATTCCTTGGGGTTTCATCAACCTTCATTTCTGGTTTCTGTAGAGGCTAATTTTGGTTAATACAATGAATGCACCCACCTAAGAGAACTTCTGTAAATTGGGAATGAGCACATGATCCAATTGTTTTCTCTCCCCTAATATTTGTTTACATCAGGGGTGTTCCAAGTTCCAACCAACATGCACTTCTGTAACTTTATTGTAACGCAGAGCCACTATCTTCATAAATTGACATCCTACGCAGTTGGGCTAAACATCAGGTGATGCACATGTAGAGCCACACATTTACAATGAAAGGCAAGTTCATGCACCGGCACAAGACAACATATGTACCATACTTTTCAAGCATGCCGTTACAAGCTCAAAAGAATCCAGTACCTATAGGCAATATCCTATACATAATTTATATTGTTCATAAGAATACGATGAAGAATGATAGCAGCTAATTTTCGAGGATTGACGCAACTTTCATGTCCAAAATCTTACATAAATCTTTCGCAATAAGCTCTGCTCGTTGCAAAGAATTAGAATCATTTTAACTTCACTAAATGATCATCTGCATATGCTCACTTGTCAGAAAAAGTTGACAGACATATTAAATGAAACAAGTAGCAAGTATTTCTGCAAAAGGTAACAGTAACTACGATCAAACTTTAATTACAGATAAAATCAAATCACATTCAAAGGAACAAAACATTTCCATTGATTTGGTTCAAAATGCTTTACTCCAAGAATTATCTTTGTTTGAAAGCTAAACGAACATCTAAACCTGTTCGAAGGAAATTTAACTGACATAGGATTGACCAATACAAACATATGAACCTCTCTAAACATATATAAGAACATGACATCCCTGTATCCTCATATAGCACCAAAGCACCATCAACAGCCAGTAGCTTAGTTCATGGATCGAGCAAGATTCTCTGGTTTGACCCAAGATAATGAATCTACTCCACTTTTCCACTGTTGCTCCAAAAACTTTTAGATTTACCAGTAGAAATAGATTTGGCTAATGAATAAGCTTTCAATGCAGTCCAATATGCCTTCCTTTTCCAGATGTTTTTACGAATACGCTTTTTAGATTTAGAAGTGCGTTTTTTGGGAACTGCAGCAACTGTCATTAAAACAATGAATATGTTATTAATAATGAACTCATAGAAGTTACAACTATACACAACATTTTAAATATTCCCACCGAACATGCATACACATTCACATGTAAGACATACATAAACATGGAGCTAGCAACAATTATCAGCTTGCTCTAAATTACAGGATATGGATGAGAAACAATCAGATTAAGAATCCATCAAGCTATAGGGTAAAAAAGTCAGAGATAAGAGTAGCTTGTTTAATTTCCATTTTATCACACATAACACATGCTAATTTTCCTCCTGCAATTCCCATGATTGAACTAAGTTCATGTCCACCTTCAATTATGAAATGAAACAAGGGGTGTAAACTATAAACAATCAATGGCTATAACAGTGATTAGATTGCAATTATCGTACAAGACAAAACTCTAACAGGAATAAATCATAAGTTTGTACTTTTAGTCCAAAATGCACATCTTTAGTTCATCAAACAACCTCGTAATGGCCTTGATTTCACTTAATTATGGTATCAAATATCTGTTGTACTCCAAAGAAAATCCTTCAACGTTCAACATTCTTCAGTGACAACAATGCATGAAGACCAATAAGCTGTACAATTAATATAAACAACTTTCAAAATAATGCAATGGGAATTACAAGAAAACTTTTCTGCTGATATGAGCACTATTTCTTCACTTTGTAGAATCAGCCTAGGACATCTCAGTGAAAGTGCTATTTTGCCAGGTAATTTTTTTATTATATTTTTTTCAAGAATAGCAAGCTCATTTTGAAACTATCCTGTCTTATATCCCTCCCTCCTACATGAAGACAAACCTATGTTTGGAGTGTAAGAAAAATAAAAGTTAAAAGGCATAAATCTTCCTCATGGTTTAAGAAACTTAAAAAAATTTAATCATTAAAATTTTCGACTATTTCTAATTTTCAGTTTTTATTAAATCCTTCTTTTAGGCTTTGGTTTAAAAATAATGATAAAATACATGTAATACGAATATTAAACATGGAATAATTAAATATTACTAATAAGATAAGCCAACTCAACTTTTAAACCCGACTAATATTAGTTGAATTTGATTTCAATTAATAATTTAAGATAATTATAATAAACTATTAATTTCAGTCATATTTAATTAGTTCGATTTAAATTTATGAGTTGAGTCGAATTGTCATATAAGCAATATTGATTAGTACAAGAGTGATGTTTATGTCACAAGTATTTCGTTTTTTTAGCTGAAATTTAAGAAAAGAAATTTTTTTTAAAAAACTAAAAGGTAAATTTTTTTGATAATTATAAAAATTAAAATTTCCCCTAAAATTTCTTAGTTTTATCTAAAAAAGAAACTATACAACTGTTAAAAGCAGCTTTCTGAATATGCATATGAAAACAGCAAACTAATCTTGGAACTGTAGACAACTTAATTGTTTCAACAGTATGAACTACGTCGTTGCGTAATCGGGAATAACAAGAGAATTACCAAGTCCAAGGTCATCTGCAAAGTCATCGACCATAAGTGCTCTTTCAATCACTGCATTAGGACCTGGTATCTGCACAGTTTTAGTAAAGATCAAAATACAGTTAATTTCATCACAAACAAGACCAATGTAAGATCAGGAACATGAAAATTGAGCCATGAAATTACATAAATCACCAACCAGAAAGAGTAGTTCATGTACAATCAAACCCGTATTTCACACCCTAAGAAAGAAAAAATGGAACGGAAACAAGAAGGAAAGAAAAGAAAAGAAAAGAAAAGGATTTAGGTCAAGTGAGTTACCTGGTTATCTACAATTGTTGCTTCAGCCGCCCCTGTTTTAAGATACATCACACAATAGCACATTAATTGGTTAAGAAAACACATAAGAAGTTCAAATATAATTAAGGAAACTAAGTTTCCCAGGTCGCCCCCATTACCATAAATTTTAAATCCTCAAATCAGCCAAAATCCGATGAAGCTCAAAAATTTAAAAACGATATCCATCTTCAGCAAAAAGCATTTGTAAATCATTTCCCAGTTACCCAGTTGAAAAAGAGTTAAACAATGTACCAAAACCAAGAATTTACACACAAAAACTCAACAATACCCATAATCACCAAAAAATGGAGAAAAAGGAGTTAAAATTAAGAGAAAATTTTAATCTTTTCAGGAAAGGGGAACAGACCATCATCTTCTTGGGTCAAAGTGACAACGCCTTCAACACTGTGATTGTCCTCGAGGAAAGAGACGGCATTCTTGGTAACAGCGACGACAGGGAGAGGCTTCTCGGGGGAAGTAGCAGCGAGAGAACGAGAGAGGGATTGGCGAGGGAACTTGAGGGACATGTCACGAAACGCCAAGTGGAGAGACGGAGGGAGACAGCAAACGGCGTTCTGTGAGAGGAAATGCTGATGAGATGTCGGAGAAGCGGTGAGGATACTGTGAGCCGCAGTAGCTGCCATTGCTACAGCTTTTGCTTGGTGGAAAGACGAGATAATGTCGTTTAGTTGCATCTCTGATTTTCTTGTATAGATTTTGATTTTCGTTTTATGATTTTACTTTCTATTTAAAAAATAAAAAATTAAAAAGAAAATATAATTAATAAAAAATTAATAAAAACTATTTGTAAGTTGTGAAAATAAAAATAAATTTAATTTAATAATTTTTTACTAAATAAAGATTTAAGATACCTTTTCTTAAATTAATTTATAAAGAAAGTCACGTTAAAGATATTAAAAAAAGAATTTAATTGATTTTTTATTTTTATCAAAAATTATATAAATCATGATTGATAATTTTTTATTTTAAATAATAATAAAAATTATAAAAATTGAAAATGCTTATGTATTTATAAATTATTTATAAATACATATTTATTGTAAAAGACAGGCTTCTTGAATCTTGATTACAGAAACTAAGATGGACCGTAGTTTAAGAACGAGCACATGAATCCATCTATTAACATTTTAACTTTGAAAAAACTGAAACAGAAGCAGAAACAGCATATGAAAATGGAGGAAGCTTCTTGACCTCATTCTTTTTTCCCGATGGACTTACCCACTCACAATCCACCACCCATGCGAGTTCTCAATCGCCCACCACCGCCACCACAACCCCAACAACAACAACAACAACCACCTTCTATTCACATCCTCACTTCTTCTTCTTCTTCTTCATCGTTTGATCCTCAGACCCAATTGCAATCTCGTAGCTCTTTAGACGGAGTTGTGGTCGTTGGGTTCATTTCTCATAGCCCCGACGACCACTCTTCCCAACTCATCAATCGCCTTCTCGACTCCAACGCTTTTGGGTCTGGAAATCTCGATAAGACACTTCTTTCTCTTGATGACAATGAGCAACTTGCAGATTGGTTCAGGTGGAGAAAGATCAGTTATTTCCGTGAAGAAGACAAAGGGATTTTGTTCTTGAGGTTTTGTTCCATTTGGAGCCTTCTCAATCACGGGGTCCAGGGCTCAAGTTCAGGTTTTGATACTGCTTTCGAGCAACGGGAGTTTGAAGATCTGCAAGGCCTGC
Organism: Erythroxylum coriaceum; assembly: GCA_026874005.2. Classification (NCBI taxonomy): domain Eukaryota; kingdom Viridiplantae; phylum Streptophyta; class Magnoliopsida; order Malpighiales; family Erythroxylaceae; genus Erythroxylum; species Erythroxylum coriaceum. The sequence continues at coordinate 597,122 of JANQAP020000534.1, forward strand.
TTTTCATGTTCTCTGTGAGTTCTGTTCCCTTTTTGGTTACTTTACTTTACCTATTCTATACTTAGAAGAGCTCTTTAAATCTTCTTCGGTAGTAGATGTTGGTAGGATCTTTGGTTCGTGGGTATGTTTAATTTTAATTGGTTTCACTTGAAATAAGGCTTTCATTAGTTTTGAATGAACTTGTTGAGTATGGTTGGGTCATTTTCTGGATGATTCAGGAAATTAGCACATGCATCAAGCAAGCAACTGATTCGTAGTTTATCATTTGGATCCTACATATTCGGAACTGTTGAAATAGGTGCTTTTGGTCTAGGAAGATATGGTAGTAAATGTTAAATAGACTACCCTTCAGGATGGGATCCAACCTATTTGTCTTGGTTCAACTTAATGTGAACTTGATATTTCTAATGAATGACTTGATTAGTAATGCAGGTCTGCCATGTCATCATATACATTCAGGAGGGGTCACGCTTTGATACTCGTATGTTGAAAAAGTTTAGAGTGTTGCAAGCTGCCAAACATGCAGTGGCACCTTATATGAAATCTCTTACCACCCCACCGGTTCAAGCTAGGCCCCATTCTTCCTCTTCATCATCTAGGCGAAGTTTCTCAGCTAGTACTTCTCCCGCTAAAAGTGGTGGTATCATGAGTCGAAATAATTCAGCTCTTTCTCTTATGTCAGGATTAGGCTCATATGTTTCACTATTTCCAGGAAATTGCACCCCAGTTATACTCTTTGTCTTTATTGATGATTTTTTGGATGCACCAAATTCTAGTTCTAATATGGAGGAGTTGGCAGATGGCTCCTTACTGAATCAATCTTCTAGTTTGAGTAGTTTAGCTAGGCCTAACTTACCAGCTAAGGGTTCTGGTTCAGTTGTAGTACTAGCACGCCCTGTAAGTAAATCTGATGGTGGTGTAAAAAAAAAACTACAATCATCTCTTGAGGCACAGATTCGCTATCTCATTAAGAAGTGCCGAACACTCTCGGGCTCTGAAAGTGGTCAAGCTGGTTCTAGAAGTAGCAGTGTTCCAAGCTCTGCACCTTTGTTTTCTCTTGATGCATCAAGGACTGTTGTGCTGCTTGATAGGCTTACAAATAAAAAAGGTGAATCTTTGGAATTCGCCATGAACCTTGTAGAAGATGTTCTGAATGCAAAAGCAACCTCAGATTCCCTTTTGCTTGAAAGTCTTAATCAAAGTGCAAACAAGGAAGATATTTCCTCCATAAAGGAGTTCATATACAGGCAGTCTGATATTCTGAGAGGTAGAGGAGGATTAGTCACCAATGCCAACAGTGGCTCGGCTGCTGGTGTTGGTAAGATTGCTGTTGCTGCAGCTGCCGCTGCTGCAGCTTCTGCTGCATCAGGGAAAACATTTCCAAGTCCTGAGCTTCCAAGTATGGAAACATGGTTATCTTCTTGTCAATTTATTCTTCAGGGAGTTATTGCTGCAAAAGGGTTTTCTCTAGATGAAAATGAAATTGATAAAAGAAAATCTTGTCAACTGAACATAGATGCAGCTCATGTTGAAGGGGTTGCAAGAGGCATGGATGCTCTAGAGAGTGCAGTGTCTGTGTTGGAAAGTGGCAAAGGACTAAACACTAAGTTTTCCACTTCATGGTGTGAAAAGGCCCTTCCAACTGCTAAGGATGTTTATTTGAAAGATTTGCCTGCTTGTTACCCCACTTCCCTTCATGAGGCCCACTTAGAAAAAGCTTTACATGCTTTCCACTCAATGGTTAGGGGACCAGGTGTCCAGCTGTTTACAAGAAGGCTGCAGGACGAGTGCACATTCATTTGGAAATCTGGGAGGCAACTGTGTGATGCAGTTAGTCTGACAGGAAAACCATGTATGCACCAGAGACATGATGTTGGCAATGGTCAGACAGTTCTGGGATCAGTGAAGACACATTCAAGTGGATATTTTTTTCTTCATGCTTGTGCCTGTGGTCGTTCACGACAGCTGAGATCTGATCCTTTTGATTTTGAATCAGCAAATGTTACATCCAATTGCTTCCAAGACTGTGACAAGATCCTTCCTGCTGTTCATTTACCTGAATTTATTGATACAGGACCTGTGCAATCATCTTCATGGAGATTGATTCGTGTTGGGGGAGCAAGGTATTATGACCCTTCCAAGGGCTTACTTCAAAGTGGGTTCTCTAACATGCACAAGTACTTGTTGAGATGGACAATATATTTGGAGAAACCATCAGACCCAATAGCCATAAATTCTAGAACTGTGCCAAAAGAATCTGTCAGTAGGATGGGCAACACTGTCCACAGTGAAGTTAATGCTGACATGGACAGGAAGAAAACTAGTGCCATACGATTATATGTGGGAGACTTACCTGGAGTTGAAATTCAGGGAAAACCATCAGAAAGAAGCAAAATTGATGGGAAAAAACTTAGTTTTGGTAAGGGTCTTCCAAATTTTACAATGCGGAAACCATTTTCTGAGGTTGTTGCTGGATCAACTACAGATTCAGGGTTCCCTCCTCTCCAGCGGAAGAAGCAGCCCGTACCAGGTTCGGAGACATGTGTGAAGCAAATTAAGGTAAGGGATCGAAGTGCTGAAAAGGTTGATGCAGATTTTGAGCAAGAATCCCAGAATGGTGATCATCTTTCTGCAGCTCCAAAACCCTTAGAAGGAACTGCTTGTAATGACGGCTTGGTTGGTGACCCATTTTTGCATGTAGGAAGTAATGTTGTTCCTATGAATATTAATGTTGTTGAAAAAGTAAAAAAGAACCCTTCTTTGAAGCAAGCAACTATATTTGTTGGTTTTGAGCATGAGTGTCCACATGGTCACCGGTTTTTATTAAGTCTAGATCACATGAGGGAACTAGGATCACCGTATAGCTCACCTGAAGAATCCTCACTTCCTTCAGAGAAATCAGTGGACCATAATCTGGGAGGTCATTCTAATTTGGGTAGAAATGGTAATCATAATAAAATCCGCAGAAGCTCAAGGAGTATGACTGTATCTGGTGCTGATTCTGGGCTGAGAAATTTGGATAAATCAAAAGAGTGGGTGGTAAACAGTGATCTGTCTTTTGAAGGGTTGGTACAGCTCTCCAGCTCAGGGAAGGGAGGTAATCAGGTGATCATTAATGGACCAAAATGTCTCCACTCTGTGAAAGACCCTGAAGTGGATCTTCATTCTGTCAGCCTTGACGATGACGGAATTGCTTTTTCCATGTTGAATAGACACTTACCCTTATATATGAATTGCCCATACTGCAAGATCTCCAAAAAAAAGAAAGATTCTCCTAAGATTAAATTTGCTGGCACTATATCACAGTTACAAAGGATTTTTCTGGTACATAATCCTGCTTATGTTCTGCTTCATTTTTCCTTTCTGTTGAACATACTAAATTAGGCTATTAATTAGTTGTTTGGGCTGTGTTTTTATTAGTCCTTATCAGGATTTATGTTACAGGATGAGACACACCATATATTAAATTTGCTGGAATATTTGATCCTGGCGCATCTTTTTAGCTTTGTTGGATGTTGAAGTGAAGAAAAGATTCTGGGAGTTTTGACTGAGTTTTCTATAGTGTAACAGCTTACCAAAGGCGTTTGAAAATAACTGATATTTTGAAATGAAAATTATAACCTTCTTATTCATGCGGTAGAGTATATAATTGGAAATGGCTGAGAGACTATTTGTACCCTTGGTTATTCAATCTTAAGGTTAGATTGAGTAGAAATAGAGATAGTATGACCCCTGCAGAAGTTGAATATGCTGTTAAGTCCTAGAGTTAAAGTGGAAGTGATTAAAAACGTGCTCGTATTGTCAATTTGACATGTATGGTCTTGGTTGATCTTTAGTTGCAAAATCCAATAGCACAGATTTTACGTAATTAACTCTTTTGTTTTCTTTTTGGTGTTTTACTGATGAGAACTATTAGTTGCCAAATTTCATTAGACTTCACACTTCATTCAAGATAATGAAGTATTTTGTTAACTCCTTAACTGTCAAATGCCTAATATTGTGATTCTGCATGCAGGTTACCCCTCCATTTCCAGTGGCATTAGCGACATGTCCAGTTGTACAATTTGAGGTATGTGTCACTTATGTAATTGTTTCATTGAACTTTATATTTACATGCCTGTAAGTATACTCGATTTATGCAGGCAATTATAGAGCTTCCGTAGCTTGATAGTCTTCTTTTTCTTAATTCTTCTTTGTTTTGTACATGCTTCCAGTCTGATATGGCATCCAAGCTTCTTATATTCTGATTTTTGTTCGAGTCTTGACAAATCCTTTCTTGCAGGCATCATGTCTACCACCCTCAGTTCTAGACCGAGAACGAAAGTTGCAGTTTAGCCTTGGCTGTCATGTGGTCCTACCTCCAGACAGTTTCCTGGCACTTACGCTCCCATTTGTTTATGGTGTACAGCTGGAAGATAAAAGTCTGCATCCTCTCAGCGCTTATGAACATCAACCGGAAAGGACAGCATGGATAGTGAAGGGCACGTTATTGCAGATTGTTTCCATCGGAAGAGGAGCAAGTGATGGACCTCAGTCATAGTCAAAATTTCGTAAAATTTTGGCCATTGCAACTGATCTAGGTCTTTTAGTTATTTGTTCCAGCATATTCAGTTTTGAGTAAGTAAAGGTTTCATAGCTAATATTCTTGCTTCTTTTTGTGTGTTTTTCTTTTGTTTCCACCTTCCTTTCCTTTCCAGCTCCTAATCTTGTTTTACATGCGTATCTCTTAGGCGGTAATATTTTGTCTGAAATTTTCCATCTGATCATGTCTTCCTTAGTTAGAAAGATGACAGCCTTGGAAAATGTTGATTCACGAATATAGCTGATTGCTAAGCATATAGCCATTTTACAGGCTGAATTGCAAAGGAAAATTGTGTATGCTGATTGCTAAGGATATATGGATTTTGAATGGCTGGCCATGAACCTGTACTTGCTATTGGCAAGCGGATTTCAGAAATTAGAACTTGGAAAGGGTAAGCAATGATTTCTCTTAATTCCTTTGGTTGCTTTTGCATAAATCAGGATACTTCCATTTTTTTTATTTCACTTAAATGCTTTGGTTGTGGTACCTTAAATTTAATTAACATTTGAATCTCAATATGGCTTGTGCTTTCATATGGATCATCATGTATATGTGGTATGCCTCTGTTTCTCTCTACAGGCTTAAAGATAACACAATAAGTATGCAGCATGTGCTTTGACTTAAAATTGTGTAAAATCACTAAACGCTGCGTGGAGTTTGAGATGCTAATGATTGATAATCAGTGAGTAGAACAAATCTTAAACCCTAATTATTTAATGCAGTTGCCCATATACTCTTATCTTCATGTAAAGCCTATTCGTTCTTCTCTTGCTCCACTGTCGAAGTTTGGATTCTAAATTTTAATGATTAAAAAATTTCAGTCGGTTTAACTATGAAAGCATTGAACCGGCCAATTTTTTTTAGTTTGATTTTTAATTTTTTTGTTCGATTTACTTTAATAATCCTTGTTATTAACAACCAATCAGTTTATTAATTATTTGGTTAATTTTTGTAAATTAATTGGTTTTATAAATCAAAGTAAACCAATTCATTTTTATTTAATAGTCTCTTTTTATAATTAAATTTGAATAATAACATTCTCTTTCAATTATATTTTAAATTCTTTAATTTTATTTAATTTGTAACCAATTTTATGATGATTTAATATCTGTTGAACATTTTAAACATTAAATCTCTTATCTTATCGATTTAACTTTCAATCCGGTTTTTAAAACATTACTGAATTCCCTTTTGACACCTTCCTCTTTCTCATTATCTGCTATCTAGGAGCATAGGAAGAATTTGCATATTTTTTGGTTAGTTTGGATGCCATGTGAATTTTGGAGTTCATCAGATCAGTACTATTGTGGACCATGTCTCTTGTATTTATTTCAATGTCATTGAGAACTGAAGCATTAGAGAGAAGCTTATATGTCATAACTTTAGAGCGGTTTTTGGTACTGGAGAAAAATGACAGAGAGAGGAAAAAGGAGGGAGAATTGTGTCATTGTGTCCAATGTTTGTGTTGTTATTGGTTGTGGTTACTAACCTTAACCTCTCATCTTTTATTGCAAATTCTACAATGTTTAAGCATAATTGCAAAGGATATGGAGAGCGGCACTGAGGACGTCAGTACCTATCAATGCGGGCGAGGGCAACCTTTTGTGGGAGTGGCATGACAACTATCATCAGCATGAAGAGGACGACTTATTGAAGTTAAAGATTAGTCTCAGTTTACCGTATAAGCAACTGTTTATTGCAAGTATATTGAATTGAAGACTGCTGGTACGCTAGCACGTCACAGGCACGTTGAACAGAAATTGATCTCTTGGGGAAGTCATGGTAGTTGGTTGCCAAGTGGACACTAAGATCGTACGTATCCCCAAAGCTGTTGAGTTTTGAATATACTTTGGTAGTTGTGGTGTGGAACGCACACTCTCGTGGATTAATTACGCCTATTCTCCAAAGCTTTTAATTTTATCTAAGAATTTACCATATTGTGATAATCAGTTCTTTATTTTTATGAATAAAAATAAGTATCTTATTTTTAGTAAGAAACTGTTATATTTATTTTCCAAAATTTAAGGATATAATAAAGTGTTGGAAGTGTTCTATTCCAACACTTTATTTCTCATTTATACTTTCCTTTTGTTTTCATATTAAATAAATATTATTCTAATTCTTCTCTATTTATCAATGATGTAAAAACCGAAGCGGAAAGGCAGGTTTAACCAGGTTATGAACAAATCGAACTAGTTTTCGGTTCAATTTTTACTTCTAATTGTTGTTAATAAAAATCGGCCGGTTAAATAATAAATTGGTCGGTTTTCTTTGAGCTATGAAGAACTGGAAGAGTCTCTGTCGTCCAAACCAGTATCGCACAAGGATGATGCCTAAACCAGTAATCACAGAAAGGTTAAGCCTAAACCATTAGCGCACAAAGACGATGCCCAAATGAGTAACCTCACAAGGATAATACCCAAACCAGTAATTACACAAAATGACAATTACAAAGATCTGGGTACTTGGAGATCCAAGTTTGTGCATTTGGGTTGTAATATGTGGGTTTAAATAACGCTAAAGTATGTATCTTTTAACTAGTTAGTTTCTTTTTTTTTGGTTGATTCTTGTTCTGTTTATGGAGTAGTTGGTGATGAGGAAGTGAACAAGAGATGAACCAGAAAGAACATGTACAAAGGACTAAGGCAAAGGTTGTGGGCAAATGAGTGGCGAGGAAGCTACACGCACCTACGATGAAGCCACCAAACCAAGCGCATCTGAGACGAGAAGGCCAAGCTCAACTTCCCCCCACCTCTGACAAAGAAACGTTGCTATGAGCCATGTTTTTCTGATGACACCTGAGCTACCATCAACGCCAATAGAGTTACAGAGTCGATTTTCATTTCAAGTTAAAGTTTCATAAATAAATATATAATAATATGCATAGAACTCTCTAGTTTGTTTCGTTTGTGCTGATTTAAGGTTTTGCATATGCTTTGGAGTTTGGACCATCAACTTTCTATGTTTAATGTTAGTTAATATGAATTTTCCTACATTTGTATACATAATCTAAAGTTAATTCTTAATATAATAATTCATAATTATTGAATTAGTTAAAACTAACCACT
>JANQAP020000534.1:617310-629325 GCA_026874005.2 Erythroxylum coriaceum
TACATTTGTATACATAATCTAAAGTTAATTCTTAATATAATAATTCATAATTATTGAATTAGTTAAAACTAACCACTTTAAATTTAGTAATTAATTTACTTTAACTATTATTTTTAATTCTTAAGGTATTTAAATTTTTATTCGAAATAATTAATTATAATTAACAAGCATTTGTCACATCTTTTAAGTGGATTATGTTTGTTTCCATAATTATTTTAGTATTTTCTCTTTTATTAAATAAAATAAAAATATGACCCAAGTTTATTACTTCTTATTTATTATATACCGGTTTCAAAACGATTTAAGACTAGATAAACCTTTAAACCTTAAATCTTTTTTTTAACCGGTTCAATGTCTGGTCCGGTTTTTAAAACATTGCTATTTATCTATACAAAATAAAAAATAGATATAAATAATATGTTTTATTAAGTGACTGAAGAATTAAAATCCAATGAAAAAACATATTTTACATCTCTCTACAAGACAATGTAATAGTGTTTACGGAACAATAATTATAAGGGATTAGGCATTAGGTATCTTTCCAATATATAGATACAATTCATAAAAGACTAATTTACAAATGAAAAATGAAAATAGTGTAAGACTAATTCATGTATATGAAATGACATACGGTTTAATGTTTTAAAATGTTGGAGGTAAAAATGATATTCATCATTGCTCATGGACTTAATACTTGAAATTTAGCACATGAGCTTCTTGACGAAATTGTAAATAACTCTTCGTCTTATTACACGAATATTATTTTTCCCTTACTCATAATAGGGTTAGAGCATTCTGTTTATATTAGGGTATTTCAACTCTATGCTATTTAATTTGATTCACATTTTTATGTAAACTTCACAAAAATATTTATATGGGATTTAATGTAATAAGATAGGAATACCTTATACCTAATAACAAAGGCCTGTCACCGTCTTGAAAGTCAGATAGAACAGCTTATTTGATGAGTACGTACTTGTCTAGTCTTTTTTATGCTACAAATGTACAACTTTATAGAGACAAGAACAAGTATGCACTTACGCGACACTTGTCATACAAATCTCCGTATCACTGACAGAAACGTGTCAATGTTTCATTAGTCATCATCGGTGAAAAGATTGAGAGACCGGATACCGGAAATTGCTTGTTTTGAAAGCACTTGGAAACTCCCTATAAACAATTCTCGCGTAAAGCTCCAGTCTTTGTGGCTGTAGTTGGATTATTTCCTACCAGTGAGCTCATCACCTTGTTACTAAGAGGCCAGTTAGTCCATAATGGCGAGGAGGGTCATTATCGTGGAGCGCTTAGTGGTGGGACGAATGGAACATGATGTCACCGACCCGAATGCACTCAAAGCTGCGTTCGCCGAGTTCGTTAGTGTACTGATTCTTGTATTTGCCGGACAAGGGGCTGGTATAGCCTTCAACAAACTGACCCCCGATGGAGCAAATTCACCTGCCGGAATAATTGCAGCCTCTTTGGCACACGGGTTTGGTTTCTTTATTGGTGTCTCTATCTCCACCAACATATCTGGCGGCCACGTCAACCCTGCCGTCACCTTTGGCTCCTTTCTTGGCGGCCACATTTCTCTCCTCCGGGGCCTTCTTTATTGGGTTGGTCAGCTTCTAGGCTCTACTGTTGCTTGCCTGCTCCTCAAATTTTGCACTAACGGCATAGTAAGTAATTACGTGGTCTGGTTACGCAAGTATTGTGCCTCACATTTTTCATGAATATCTGATGAACGATACAACAGTTGATAGAGGCTTATAAGTATGAAGAAAACTAAACTGCTTCTAGGATTTCCTTTTTTCCATAACACTGTCGTCTCATATAAACTTTTGCAGACATCGATTGCACTGTCCTCTGGAGTGAACGTGTGGGAAGCGTTGGTGTTCGAGATTGTGATGACGTTTGGACTGGTTTACACAGTGTATGCAACAGCCATCGATCCCAAAAAGGGACATATTGGAACTATTGCACCGTTAGCTATTGGTTTTATTGTGGCGGCGAACATCTTAGCAGGTGCTGCGTTTGTTGGAGCTTCCATGAACCCAGCGGTGTCGTTTGCGTCGGCATTGGTAAGCTGGGATTGGGCTAACCATTGGGTGTACTGGGCTGGTCCTCTTATTGGAGGAGGCATTGCTGCCATCATCTACAGTCTGCTTTTCATTAGCCACGAGACTCATGAGCCTCTGCCCAGCTCAGAGTTCTGAGAATCGGATTTTGCGATCTACAGCTCTTGATTATAAGCAAGTCAGACGGATTTACTGGAGCCTTCTTTGCTGGATTTCGATTCGAATTCTGTATGGAATAAGATTTTATAATAGTTCTGATGACACCATGATTGGACAACGGTAGACCACTCATTGTGTTGTGTAGTATGCGATGCCTACCAATGTTGCGAATATTGTACTTAATTTTCTACCAGATTTGGTTTTGGTAAAATATATATCAGGTCTATTTAAGACAATTTTTAAAATTATAAAATAATATTTAAATTTTATAAAATTGTAAAATAGTTCTTTAATGTATTATGTTATATAATTTTTTACTTTATTTTATTCCTATCTCAAAAAATCATAATAATATATATTTGTTATAATAAATATTCCTTTATTTTTATTAATATTATTTTCACATACTTATCATAAATTAAGATGAAAAAGAACGTTTAACTCTAATATAGATATAAAATTAAGAATAATACAAAGTAAAAATATACTTTTATAATGAATAAATTTAATTTCAAATATTATCTTTAAATATCTCAAAAGTTATAACAAATTTTCACATGTATATACTAAAAAGTATATAGATCATAAATATGAAATATATATTTTAAAAATATTTATTAAATATATTTAAATTATGTTAAACTAATACATTTAGTTATATAATTTATGAGTATTGAGAGGTTTGTAATCAATGACCAACATCTTTTTTCCTCGCTTATTTCAAGAATTTATATAAAAATTATTTAATACATTCTTATTTGTATTTTTACTATTTATTAAATAAATTATAGATAATTTTATCATATTTCTTTTTATGTATAGATAATTATTATTTAATAGAAGAGAAATTTTAAGTTTTTTTTCAATTCAGTTATACAATTTTTAAAAAATTAAAATTCTGATTGACAATTAACCATTATTTTAGTTAAGCTGGTACCAACCAATACCAAAGTTTGATATGGTACTCTTTTGTTCGGACCAATTTTGGCCATTATAGTACTACCGGTAAGTTATGGTATTCAAACCTAAAGGGGTCTCTCTTACTGACCAGACACTCTCTGAGCATCCACGTACTTCAGTCTCCGCTTGAATAATCATTACTACTCCTTGTCTCGAATAGTTCAATTTCACAACAACGACAACGTTAATATAGTGAAAGTCCCACTGATCACAGGTCTTGAAATGTTTAGAAGTATGCAGCCTTACTCCTAACTGATAAAGAGACTGTTTTTGATAGACCTACTAAATACACACACACTCACAAATATTAATAAAATAAAGTAATAATAATTAAAAATAACATAAAAATAAAAATAGACATAAAAGATAATATTATTAATAATAAATAAATAACAAACAAACAAACAAATAAATACGTATTAATAAAATATAAGTAATAAAATCAATAATACAATAAATATAGAATAAGTTTAAGAATAAGAGTAAAAGATAAAATAAGTAAATAAATACACAAAAAAAGAAGAAGGCAAGTAAATAAATAAATCAAATAAGTCATTACAAGAAAATGGCTAGACTAAATAGGAAAGAGTTTACGTTAAATACAAGATATAAGTCTTGAAACCTTGAAGGAAATTGTTTAAAAAATCCATGAAAAAGAAAATGATCTCTCTTTGTGAGATCTATTACCTTTATCCTAGTATGTCAAAGTTTTCTATTAAGGATAATGTCCTTAATAAGTTTCAGCATAATCATATCATTCTTGATTATCTCTCTCAAGTTCTTCTTAGACCTTCCTTTTTTCTTTTATAGTCTCTAACTATATATATTTTTTATCTTCTCACTGAAACATCAAGGTGTCTACTCTTAACATATTTGAACCATCTAAGCCTTATCTCTTGTAATTTTTCATTAATATTAGTCACTTTTAATTTGTCTCTAACTATTACATTCTCGACCTTATCGCTTATAGTAAGATTTCTTAACTAATGGAGCGTTTTCATTTCCATCACCATTAATTTATGACTATGCACCTGTTTGACAAGCTAACATTCTACCCATAGAGCACGGCTGACTTAATCTTTAAATGATAGAATTTAACTTTGAGCTTGAGTGATACATTTTTGTCACATAAAACTCCTGAAGCGTTTCTTTATTTAAGTCACCTTGATTTGATACGGGAAACTATGTCTTCATTGATCTCTCCATTATTTTGGATGATAGATCTTAGATACTTAAAACACTCCTTCTCAACATTGGAAGCCACCTTATTACCTGAAAAGTTACACTCTAAGTACTCAATCTTAGTCCTGCTCAATTTAAATTTCTTTGACTATAATATATTCCTGTTAAATTTTGTAAGTTTGAGCCTAAATAAACTGAACACATATAAGTCCAAATGAGGTTCCATCCTAAAATCAATTACTGATAGGAGGAATATCTCACTAGGCTTATATGGATGCTTAAGGCCATATATTCTTTTCATGTGAGACAAACTCCCATTTATAGTCCAACACGCCCCCTCACGTGTGGGCTAATTTAAGGCCCAACACGTGACACAGTCTATCGTGTCAAGGTAGTGATAACTAAACTAAGAGTAACTTGCTCTGATACCATGTTAAATTTTGTAAGATTATGCCAAAATAAACTGAGCACATATAAGCCTAAATGAGATTTAATCTCGTATGTGCTCAGTTTATTTAATACCATGTTAAATTTTGTAAGATTGAACCCAAATAAACTGAGCACATATAAACTCAAATGACGTTTCTTCCTAAAACTAATTGGTGATATATAGGAGGAGTAGCTCACTAGGCTTATATGTATGCTAAAGGTCATATATTCTTTCCATGTGGGACAAATTCTCACTTATATTCCAACAATCCCTCTAAAGTTCTGCAAAGTCTCATACCTAATGTTATCTTGATCAATCTACACAAATGTGATGTTTTTTATTTGTCACTTATTATCCTCATGTTTGTTCCTCCTTTATATACGGTTTCCTATTTCATTTGTTCACTTAATAATTATATAGATAGTGTACATATCAATTGTTTGATTTAACAATAACATGAGAAATAGTTATTTTCTTGATGTGCACCGAATAAATTAATAATTATATACAATAATCTGTAAGCTATGTATTTTAAGTCAATTATTTTGATTAATTAGTAATTCATAATAAAGTGACATATTCAATCTAATTAATATTTAAAATTTAACATATTCCCGTTCTGCCATCCTCCAAACAACTAAGATAAAAGGCAGTTCTCAACTACAATTCCAACTTGAGACCTATCCCTTGAGTGTATATTGTAATAAGCTAGTAACCTCTTCCACTTCTAATATTATGCCAACTACCACTCCAGCAATCTTGTTTAGTGACCTTCTCATATGTTTTTCAACTTCACATGGATTGGACATGCATTACTCCAGACATATATCTGCCATGGGCATCTTGTAATAACATCATTAGAAGATAATACCAGCATATTTGAAGATGTTAAAAAAAGTTATATGAACTTACTCAGAATAATTTTAACTTGGTGCTTATAGTGTAACCTTGAATTTATACAATTGAGTGAGAGAAGAGAAGCCCCTTCAAAGAAGCAAAAACTTATAAAGAGTAAAATATTTTACCAAGAGAAGATGGGATATTATACGAATATCTTCAGCAAGAGATTGGATGGCCAAATCATATACAAGAACTAACAACTACCGTTTAGCATATTTTAGAATCATTAATTATACATTGTACAGGTAAAGACTTTTATAGTTGGTTATGCCTCAATGGCTGTTAAGATATTTATTATATCTCATTATTTAATTTTTGGCATTTTTGATTATTGGGTCTTCAAGATAATGATTAAAATCCAAGTCAAGAGGTGGTGTAAATAAGTAATACTTCTTATTTGAATTGTAAAAGTCTATCTTTATTGGGAGTGTATCAAAAAATCACGTTGGTTTCATAGAAGGATTTTTGGAAGGTTATTGTGTGGTGGTTGCGTGTGTGATTCTAAGTTTTATCTCCTTGCATGTGATATACTGTATCCGCAAAACACATGTGAATGATTTTTGTGATTTTCTCTTGGTTGGGTGTTGATTTGAGTTGTGCGCGTGACCTTGCTTCTGGACTCCACATGTGCGCTACTTTGAGATTGTCTTGGTAGAGTATTGATTGCAGCCGTGGGTGAATGGTGAAGCCTTGATTTAATTATTTTGGTGATTTGAGGGATGTCGCGTGATTGCTTGGTTTAGTGATTGGGTGAAGGTGTATGTGTGTCTACAATGGTCTTCCATTGATCTTCTCTTTTGATTATTGCAGAAAAATATATCATTGCTAAAAAAGACATCATTATCGTAAAGGTTATGGTTGCAGCTGTATTTTTTTGTTTCTGTCCTTGCATGAATCTGCTAGGCAATTTGAATCTACTGGTTGAGTCTTTGGCCGTGGGTCTTGCCGTGCTTTCCTTTTTAGGTATGTCATTGATGTGCTTCACAACTGGGTTATTTTGTGGATTGCATTTATCTTCTGCTGAAGGTTAGTTGTTGGTAGCACTATTGATGTCATTACTGCTTCGTGAGTTGATACTAGAATTTGTGTGAATTAGCCCACAATGTGTGGTGACAACTTTCAGGTCTATTTTAATGGAGCTGAACCTATCGAGAAGTTGTTCTTTTTTCTTTATCAATTGTTTTCGTTTATATTGAATTTTGTTTAATCACTTGAGTTGTTTAATTTGTTTCGTTATTATTAAACATTGTTTGAGAAAATCCTCTATTGAGGTTATTATAAGGCGATCATACTATTGGGTTGAAATTTTTTTACGGGTTGTGAGAACGAGGGATAATGTCAAGGATTGAGTAGTGTTTCCTCAGTAAAGCCTTGTATAAAACTATTGTCATTAGTGAAAGAATTAAGCTGGGTGAGGGCCCCGCATTGCGTTAATAAATATTGATATTGATTTATATTTGTGCATTTAATTTTTCTAGCTTTTGATCGTGCTAGAAATGACTGCGGCAAAATCTGAAAGTTAATGAAACCGATACACCCCTATAGTTTTTTTTTCAATTGGTATTATAGTGGGTCATCGAATCAGAACTTGGTACATCAAGTCGGTGCAGATCATTGTTTCACAATTATGGTTACAAAAGAAGGGGCATCAATCATCATGCCACTGTTGTTAGATGGTTCAAATTATCCTACGTGGAAATTATGGATGAGAGTATTCATTCAGGCACAAGGAACAAAAGCATGGAACTCAATTTTAAATGGTTGGATACATCTTGTGACAACTAAAGAAAATGGAGAAGCAATGTTTAAAGATGCATCTGAGTTGACAAGGGCTAAAGAAGAGAGAGCGCTTGGAAATTCTCAAGCCCTGCACGTCATCTTCAGTGCAGTTGACGAAGGATCGAAATCTATGATAGCCTCAAAACTTTATATGTTGGCTGTGAGATTTGAAGAACTGAAGATGGATGAAAGTGAAACCATTGCAGAATTTTATGAGAGACTGCGTGACATAGCCAACCATGCACATCAACTCGAGAAAAAGTACTCTAACCTAAAACTGGTTAAGAAGACATTGAGATCGTTGTCTCTGAGGTTGATACCTAAATTGCAGCCATCAAAGAAGCCCATGATATCACTAAATTGTTTTTCAATAAGGTAATTGGGATTCTTACTAACTTTGAGATGAATTTGTTGAGGTATAATCGAGAGAAGAGCAAAGCATTGGCATTGCAAGTCGAGATTGGTAAAGCTGTGAATGACTTCGAAGATGAATCCGATGAGAATGAGGATATGGGATTATTGACAAAACATTTCGGTAAGTGGTTAAAGAAAGTGAAGAAGGATATATCTGATTTTAGACAAAACGGTGGGAGCTCATCAATTAGTAATTTCATAAGGGAAAACTCAAAAGGGTAAAAGAAAAGTGAAGAAAATTAAATGTCATGAGTGTCAAGGCTTCGGACATGTGCAAGCGGAATGTGTTAACACCTTGAAAAAGAGAAAAGGGAAGTCCTATATAAGCACTTGGAGTAAGAATGAATTTGGAAGTGAGTATGGTATTGAAGAAGAAGCTATAAATAGTGTTGCGTTAGTTGTTTTATACAGTAAAAGTCCAGTTACTTGCTTTACAGTAACTAAGAAGAAAGTAACCGATGATAAAAACGTGAATAAATCAGAAAATTCTGGGAAAAATGCAGACGAATAAGCTCAAAGCTCAATCTTAGATTATGACAGTGATGACAGTACTTCAGATGATAAAAAGGAAGATATTTATGAAGCCTGTGAGTTAATGTATGCTAAATGAGTCCAAACATGGAAGAAAAATGAGAAGTTGAAGGAAGAAAACTCTACCATGAAGAACACCATTCAAGACCTTGAGAAGAAGTTGTTATCTACAATAGATGAGCATAATAAAACAAAGTTGAAGCTGGTCAGCACGGAAAAGAGAATAAGAATGTTAAATGGAGGTATTGAAAAGCTAGAAAAGTTATTAAAAATTGATAAGACTAAAGGAGATCTTCAAGGCATTGGCTATAGAGGTGAATGTTCCAAGTTAAATGATGAGAAAATTGGTGTGACCAGATCTGTCCAAGGAGAAATCTCAAAGAAAAATCAGAGGTTCATACCTACATGTCACTTTTGTGGAGTAATCGATCACATAAGACCGAAATGTTACAAGTTGTTATAAATGATGTTTCAAAGGGGTCAAAACTGAAAATCTAGACACTCTCCATTAAATTTCTAGCAACAACCCATGTTACCGAAGCACTCTTGGGTTAGAAAGGGTCAAGTACAAGCACAAAGACATAGTGAAGGAAAAACAAGAAATTGTCCAGATATACAATTAGTTACTGCTTTCGAAGAAACTGTTCAGATTGAGGATAAGTCAGTTACTTCAGATGAAGAAATCAACCAGACAGTTGATGACCAAGATAACGTGATGAGGAATAAGCCCAACTTTGAATTTCTTCGAGGGGCACAGGGACTATGTGCTTTACATTTTTTAAGTATAGTTTGATGTTATTTATTAGAAAAACAAAAAAGAGGTTTAAAGGAGTTATCGTTTAGGTTTTCTCAATTTTTATTTATGGGTTTTCTAAGGTTCAGTTGATTGATGTATACATGAGGCTATGCTTGATGATGGGGTTTATGAATTTGATCAGTCTTACGAAGATAGAATTGAAGTGAGCAATGATATGTTGGCATATTTATTAACTGGCAATAAATTGTCATCTTAGCTTTCTGCTATTACACTACATGCTTATGATTCTTCCACTGCACCTACAGTTAGATATATGGTGTATATATCTATTTATCTTAATTTGGCATATTTTTATAAATTAGACTTATCATATATTTTTATTAATTGGAAAATCACAGCTAATTAATAATCCTTGTTTAACTTGGATTCAAAAACTATATGGATGATCTTCTAGTTGTAAAAGAATCCTATCTTAGATTGAAGTCTATTTTAAGAGGGGGTGTGATACATCACGTGTGTGTGTAGTTTAGGTAGATTGCTGAAAGTTTTAGCATGACTATGTGTTGATCGAATTTTGTGAAGTAGCAGAAGGTGTGTGGGTGACTTTTTGTTGGTTGGAAAAGATTAACGTGATGATTTGATGTTGTTGAAAAATCCATCCTTCTACTACATTTTTATTGAGCTTCTAGAGTTACTTACGGTTGGGCAATTCTAGTGCATTGTGTGTGTGATTTCTGGCCAAGAGACTCACGACTTTGCAGTGATTTAGTGGGCATGTGTGTGAAGACTTCTCTGTGCAGTGGGAAATAATTGTTTATTGTATCTTTGGTGAATTAGGTAACAGAGTGTGGATGACGTAACCTATAGTGTGTGGTCCATGCGTGTGTTGCTAAAACATCTCCGCGTGTTATTTTCATATGTGGGCAGTAGGGTTTACTAGTTAATTGATTGTGAGTGTGTGAAGTTTTTGTACATGAGCTAATAGTTCTTTGTGGGTGCGACATCTTGAATTGCTTACGGGTTGGTGTTGAGTTTTTACTACTGGCTTACGATTTAGTCGATTTTTCCATTGTGTGCGTCTTCTACTGAAGGCATATTTGCTTGATTAGTTATGCGTGATGTCTTCCTCTACTGCTGTAAGTTGATGTTGGAGTTTGCAAACATCAGTCCATATTTTGCTGCGACAACTTTCATATTTATTTTAGTGGAGCTAAACCTTTAGAGAAGTTTTTTTTCAAGTGTTTTCTGTTCTTGTTCTCAGTTAGTCAATCACTTGAGTTATTTATTTATTGTTCTTTCGTTAAAAAGAGTATTAAGAAAATCCTCTGTTGAGGTTAACATAAGCTGGTTGTGTTATTGGGTGTGAAAAACTTTCACGGGAAGTGAGGTTGAGAGATAGTGCCAAGGGTTGAGTGATGTCAGCTCAGTAAAGTCTTGGGTAAATCTATTGTACTTTAGTGAAAGTATTAAGCTGGGTGAGGGCCCCGCAGATGTAGGCAAGGTTTGCTGAACTGCATTATCAAATTTATGGTGTTATTTGTTATTTCACTTTTGATTTTTTTGTTCTTGTTTGTGCTAGAGATGATCACGGTAAAATTAGAAAGTTTGCAAAACTACTACCCCCTGTGGTTTTTCTATTGGTATCAGAGCGAGTTACTATTTTAGAACTTGGTAGCAAGTTGTTACAAATCCTAGTTTCACGAACATGGCTACAAAAGAGGGTGCATCAATCACCAGACCACCACTGTTGGATGGATCTAACTATCCTGTATGAAAATCACAAATGAGAGTCTTCATCCAAGCTTAAGTTACAAAAGCTTGGCACTCGGTAATACATGGGTGGACACATCCGATGATTACTGATGATAAAGGAGAGGTAGTTCGAAAAGATCCATTAGAATGGACAAGAGTTGAAGAAGAAAGTGCATTTGGAAACTCACAAACAATGCATGCAATTTTTAGTGCTATTGATGAAGGAAGTTTCTCAATGATATCAGCCTGTGAATCAGCTAAATAAATGTGGGATGCTTTACAGACTATTCATGAAGGGTTCAAATCTGTGATAGCATCAAAATTACAGCTGTTAGCTGTGAGATTTGAAAAACTGAAGATGGATGAAAATGAGACCATTGGGGACTTTCATGAAAGATTGCGAGATATGGAAAATCAGGCACATCAACTTGGAAAGAAATATTTCGATCTGAAACTAGTCAAGAAGACGTTGAGATCACTGCCACTGAGATTTATTCCAAAAATTGTAGTAATAGAAGAGGCCCACGACATTAATGATCTGTCATTAGAGAAGGTAATTAGAATTCTTACAAATTTAAAAATGAATCTTTTAAAGAGTAAACAAGAAAGAAGCAAAGGATTGGCACTACAGGTTGAAACTGGAAAAGGTGTGAATGATGTAGAAGATGAATCCAATGAGAATGAAAATTTGGTACTACTTACACGAAATTTTGATAAATGGCTGAAAAGAATGAAAAAGGACAAACCCGAATTTAGACAACATGGTGGGAGTTCATCGAATAACAACTTAAAACAACAAGCCAAAACTCAAAAGGGTGAAAAGAAGGTGAAGAGAATCCATTATCATGAGTGTGAAGGCTTCGGGCATGTTTAAGCTGAATGTGCTAATACTTTGAAGAAAATAAAAGGAAAATCGTTTACTAGCACTTGGAGCGAGAATGAATCCGAGAGTGAATATGGTAGTAAAGAAGAAATCGCTAATAGTGTTGTGTTAGTTGCTTTATATAGCAAAAGTCCAGTTACTTGCTTAACAACAACTAAGAAGGAAGTAACTGAAGATGAAAAAGGGGGGAAAT
>JANQAP020000534.1:667108-677637 GCA_026874005.2 Erythroxylum coriaceum
CAGTATAGTTCACAGAAATCATGACAAATCAAAGGCATAATATTAAGCATAATGTGCACAATTATCATCTTATCAACCATACTCATTTCAAATTCATGCGTCATTAACTCAACAAAGTCATCTACCATCTTCGGATGAGTGGAGCCAAATACAATATCATCAATATAAATCTAAGAAATCATCAATTCATATCTAATTTTCTTTATAAATAGAGTTTTGTCAACACTGCCTTGTTCCTAACCTTTCTTGATGAGATATTGTGTGAGTCTTTCATACCAAGCCTTTGATGCTTGTTTAAGATCGTAAAGTGTTTTCTTCAACTTAAACACATGATTTGTATGAACTGAATCAATAAATCCTTTCGATTGTTCAACATATACCTCTTCCTATATAAACCCATTCAAAAAGGCACTCCTGATAAAGCTTGAAGCTCTTCACACATGTTATACCCAACAACAGTCTGATAGACTCAAGTCGTGCTACTGGTGCAAAGATTTCGTCGAAGTCTATTACTTCAATATGAGAATATCCTTGAGCCACTAACCTTCTTTTATTTATAGTTACGTTGCCCTTTTCATCTGTTTTATTGCGAGATACTAATTTTGTTCCAATCACATTCACATCTGATGGTCTTGGCACCAATTCTCATACATCATTTTGTGCAAATTGAGTCAATTCTTCTTGCATAGCTACTGTCCAGAATTCATCTTGTAGAGCTTCTTTAATATTTTTAGGCTCAACTGAAGAGGTGTAGCATAAATATCCTGTAAGTTCTAAGTAATAAACTCTTTTTTTCCTCTTGTTTTTCTTCTTTCGCTGACATCACCAATAACATTTTCTACTGGATGACTTCTTTTGATTTGTGATGAAGGATCCTGATTCAGACCAGTTTCTCTCAAGTTTGACTATTTAACGGGACTATTTCCGCATCAAGTGTTTTAGAAGATCCCTCATTCAAAGTAACTGCCAAAATTTCAGTTTGTGTGGTTACTTCCTCAACAGGAACTAACTGCAGATCTCGGCAATTTTTTATTGTAGTGTCATTGCTTGTTTAAGCTGGTTCCCAAGATTGGTTTTGCATGTTTTTTTTTGCCCCTGTAGCATACACTTGAGATACGTCGTCTATCACCACATTTACGGATTCTAACACTTTCTTAGTTCTTTGATTAAACACTCGATATGCTTTGCTATGAGTTAAATAACCAATGAAGATCCCTTCATCGCTTTTGCTCTCAAATTTTTCGAGTTGTTCTCGATCTCTAAGAATGTAGCATCTACTGCCAAACACATTAAAATAACTCACATCTGGTTTCTTTCCTTTCTAAAGTTCATAAGATGTCTTGTTCAAGATGTTTCTAAAATAAACTCTGTTACATATGTAGCATGCTGTGTTGACTGCTTTGGCCCAAAATCGCATAGATATCTTTCTACCATTCAACATGGATCTGGCCATTTCTTGAAGGGTTCTATTTTTCCCTTCGGCAACTCCATTTTGATGTGAAGTTTTAGGTGCTGAAAATTCTTGTATGATGCCATATTCATCACAAAACTCATTAAAGCTTGCATTTTCAAATTCCCTTTTATGACCCAACCGAATTCTCAACACTGCCATATTTTTTAGATTCATAACCTGCACACATAGGCTTATAAAGGCCTTGAAAGCATCTAATTTTTCTATCAAAAATGATACCCAAGTATATCTAGAATAGTCATCAACACAAGTTAGAAAGTATCTCATCCTACCAATGTTATCATGTTGTGTTGGACTAACTAAATCCACATGAATTAACTTAAGTATACGTGAGGAAGTAACATATCTAACCTTTTTATATGGCACTCTAATTTGCTTACCCATTTGACATGCACTACACAACGATTTGTCTTCTTTGTTTATTGAGGGTAAACCTTTCATCGCTTCCAACTTCTTCAACTTGCTAATGAGCTTATAGTTGATATGTCCAAGCTTTTGATGTCATAGCTATATATCAATGACGTAAGAGGCTGAATTGTAGGTATTGGTGACCTGTAGCAGATAGCAATTGTTCGCTGATCGTTTGCCGCTCACAATGCATTCTCCTTGCTCAGTTAGCACTCTGCATTCATCACTTGTAAATTTAACCAATAAACCATCATCACAAAGTTGACTTATACTTACCAAATTGGCTTTTAATCCATTGACATGGAGTACATTTTTGAGATGTGGCAGTCCATCCACATTTAACATCCCTCTACCAACTACCGAAGCCTTCTTTCCATCTCCAAATGTCACATGTCCATCCATACAACTTTGATAATTAGATAAGTAACTCATATCTCCTGTCATATGACGTGAACATCCACTGTCAAAATACCAACCATTCTATGAAGTCACCTTCATAGATTTAATAGCTATGAGAGCTTGCAATTGACTCTTTTTAACCTAAGTGTGCTTCCAAACTATGGACTACTGCTGGAAATTATGTGAGGAATGAATGCTCCTTCGGTTTTAGGTTTTTTGAAACAACATCTGTAGTAACTTGTAACACTTTAGTCTTAAGTGTTTGATAACTCCGCAAAAATGACATGTAGGAACAAATCTCTGATTTTTCTTCGAAATTTCTTCTTGGACAGATCTGGATGTATTAATTTTCTCATCATTCACCTTAGAACATTCACCTTTATAGTCAATGCCTTAAAGATCCCCTTTTATTTTACCGATTTCCAATAATTTTTCTAACTTCTCCATGCCACCATTTAACATCCACAATCCCTTTTCGGTGTTGACCAATTTTAGTTTTGCTTCATCAAGTTCAACTAGTGTCGACATTAGTTTCTTCTCTAAGCCATAAATAATGTTCTTCATTGATAAGTTTTCTTTATTCAACTTTTCATTCTTTTTACATGTTTGCACCCATTTTGCTTACATTAATTCATAAGCTTCGTAAATATTCTCCTTTTCATCATCTAAACCACTATCACCACTTTCATAATCTAATATCGATCTTTGAGCTGATTCGTCTATATTTTTCTCAAAATTTTTGGATTTGCTCACTTTTTCATCATCAATTACTTCCTTCTTAGTTACTATTAAGAAGGCAACTGGACTTTTGTTGTACAAAGCAACTAATGAAGCATTGTTCATAATATCTTCTTCACTACTATACTCACTTTCGGATTCTTTCTCGCTCCAAGTGCTCGTAAAGGATTTCCCTTTTCTCTTCTTCAGGGTATTAGCACATTCTGCTTGCACATGTTCGAAGCCTTGACACTCATGACATTGAATTCTCTTTGCTTTTCTTTCACCCTTCTGAGTTTTGACTTGTTGTTTGAAGTTATTGTTTGATGAACTCCCACCGTTTTGCCTGAATTCGGATCTGTTCTTTTTTCACTCTTTTCAGTCATTTACTAAAATTTTGTGTTAACAAAACTAGATCCTCGTTCTCGTCGAATTCATATTCTATATCATTTATGCCTTTTCCAGTTTCAGTTTGTAGTGCCAATCCTTTGCTCTTTTCTTGACAAATTCATTTCAAAATTAGTAAGAATCCCAATTACCTTCTCCAATAACAAGTCATTAATGTCATGAGCCTCTTCGATTGCTGCAATTTTCAGAATAGATCTCGGAAGTAGTGATCTCAATATCTTCTTTACCAATTTCAGGTTAGAGTATTTCTTCCTAAGCTGATGTGCTTGATTTGCTATATTGCACAATCTCTCATGGAAATCTCCAATTGTCTCACTGTCATCCATCTTCAGTTCTTCAAACCTCACAGCTAACACCTGAAGTTTTGAGGCTATCACAGATTTTGATCCCTCATGTATAGCCTGTAAAGTATCCCATGCTTCTTTAGCCGATTCACAGGCTGATATCATTGAGAAACGACCTTCATTCACAACACTAAAAATGGCATGCATGATTTGAGAATTTCCAAAGGCTCTCTATTTTTTAACTCTTGTCCATTCAGATGGGTCTTTCAATACTACTTCTCCCTTATCATCAGTCATCACTGGATGTGTCCAGCTATGTAGCACTGAATTCCATGTCTTTGTTCCTTGTGCCCGAATAAAAACTTTTATACGTGCTTTCCATGTAGGATAATTAGAACCATCCAACAATAGTGGCCTGGTAATCGTTGCACCTTCTCTTGTAGCCATGTTTGCGAAACATGGATCTGCACCAACTTGCTATACCAAGTTCTGATTAGGTGACCTTGCTCTGATACCAAATGAAAAAGCCATAGGGGTGTGTTAGTTTCGCAAACTCTTTGAATTACAACAGTCGTTTCTAGCACAATAAAAAATCAGAAGAATTAAAATGCAACAAAATAAATTAACATCAATATTTGTTAACGCAGTTCGGCATACCTTACCTACGTCTGCGGGGCCCTCACCCAAATTAATACTTTCATAAAAGGATATTGATAGTTTTACACAAAGCTTTAATAAGCCGACACCACTTAACCTTTGACACTACCACTCGTCCTCACTACCCACGAAAGTGATTCACACCTAATAGCACGACTGACTCGTGTTAACCTCAATAGAGGATTTTTCTCAACAATATTTTAAAGCAATAACAATGAATAAATCGCTTAAGTGATTAAACAAACAATTCAACACTTAAGAAGACACTTGAAAAAGAGACAAAGAACAACTTCCTACACAACCAAGAAATCATACATAGCTGAATAGTCACGAAAGTATCATCACTAGATCTGCAGTTCACGCACACTATCCTTCAGCCCACGATAATACCTTTTAAACAAGATGGTTCACGTACCTAACAATATATATTCATCTGTCCCTCAATTTTCTGAACACTAAAACCATATAATCTGCCCATGCACCATCGATAAAACACACCAAGACACAGAACAAGAAACACTCACAAGCCTTCCACAATTCAGCCCACAACAAAAAGGAATAAGATCTTAAATTAACTTTTCACACATATACTTGCCATAACCACCAAAACGGAAGCATTACTAAGTGACTCACGTGTATATGTTGCAGAAACAGGATCACACATAACACACGAAATAAACACCTAGCCAAACTTTCATCAAGTCAATGACGTTTCAAGTGTAGGAGCTGGGTCATGCATACAACAACACACCTTCGGCTATCTCCAATTTTCTTCATACCTGGCAACGTCACATGCAAGCCTCCTCAAAGCAGTAAAAATATTCAGATCACATGCAAACAGCACAATTTTTGCTCTTCCATTCACCGTCAACACTCACTAGGAAAACCTCACCGTATCACTCACGTGTTTATTGCTGAAAAGAGAAACACACAGTAACCCACGCAGTATGACCAAGACCTGGAAAAATTCACGCAACCTACACACCAGCAATCTTGCATTATCCATATCTCAAATTGAACATGATTCACACCAATCTTCCTTCAAGATAGACTTCTATTTGTGCATCAACTCTTATCCAAGAATCCAATTCAAGTATAACTGCTTGATTTATATTTTTAATCATTATCTTAAATACCCAATAATTAAAAATATCAAAATTAAATAATAAGACATAATAAATATTCTAATAAAAAAATTAAGAATAACAAATAAAATTCTAAAGATACAAATTCACCGAGACTTGTTTTAGTTTGCCCATATTAACCAACGAGCTAATCATTTAGATATCAATGAAGATATTGCAGATAAATCGAAGACGAAGTAGTTTAAAATTAATGACTTCTCGTCTGAACTAGTACTTTTGTCAGTGGTCAAGTTATGAGTGGGGAAGATGCGCATAGTACTAGCTAAACATATAAAAATGATAGCAAAATAATCCCACGGACCAGCTGGTTGACAGAACTACACATTTTCTCAAAGGTCTAGAAATTAAATTTATTGCAACGCCACTTTACGTGAAAATGTGATATTTTCGATTATCCATATCATGACTTGAAAAACACATAAGTTATACGAGGAATCAGAGAGTTCAACTCTGCAGACTAACTTCTTGTCTAATTAAGAACATTCGTAACAGAGTCTATATAGCACACTTTATCTATGTATCTGATGTGGTACTCCCAATAGTTTCTTTTGTGTAACAAGAGTATGCCCCTGGTCATCTAACACTCTGCAACATTCTTATTCATTTATTTAAAAATTTCCTTTTTCTAAAAAAAAAAAACACACAGAAGCTAATAATATTGTTTAAAGTAGTTTAAAAGAGATGGTTAAAAAAACCATCTTAATCCGGCTCTTTTGCCAATAAGCTAAAGATAGTGTAAACTGGGGATTAAACAGAGGTCATTTTTCCTATGGGTTGCGAGGCCACGAGCTTCGGACATGTCAAGAGTTTCTGAGTTCAATCCATTAGGCAGCTTCCAATTAAAATGATACAGCAAATTTGCAAGTGCAAGCTCAACAATGGCTATACCTGTTTGTATTCCGGGACAAATCCTCCTTCCAGCTCCAAAAGGAATAAACTCAAAATCTGTACCCTTGTAATCAACTGCATTATCAAGGAATCTCTCTGGGTAAAACCTATTTGCTTCAATCCAATAATTGGGATCTCTTCCAATTCCATAGGCGTTGACGATAATCCTAGTTTTGGTCGGTATTTCATATCCATCAATCTCCACTTCCTCACTGTTTTCCCTCGGTAGAAGTAAAGGAAGAGGAGGGTGTAACCTTAATGTTTCTTTGATTACTGATTTTAAGTACTTCAATTCATGAAGATTTGATTCGTCAACTTTTTCAACTTTGTCAAAGATTTCCCTGATCTCTGCTTGTGCCCTTTCCATTGTTCCTGGATTCTTAAGCATTTCTGACATAGCCCATTGCAAAACTACCGCTGAAGCATCAATCCCAGCAGCGAAAATATCCTGAAATTAGACAAGCTCATAAAGAAGCAAGCAACTGAATATAAGAGTCTTAGATATAAAGTTTTTTTTTTTTTTAAGATTTGCTACTCATGATGATTGATAAGTGGACGGGACCAAAGCCCTTTTCATGTTACTCTTTTTCCAACCAAGTTGTCAATAACAGCTAAGTTATATAGGTTATTAATTTTTTTATTACCTTTTAGTTAATATTTCTCTATATAAAGTATAAACAAATCTTTATTAAATATGCAAGTTAATTACGCATGCGTTCTACCTTGGCTACCTTATATGCATGTCAATAACTATAATATAAAGCTTAAAACGTGAATTGATAAATAGCTTAAATTAATAATAGAAACTCACTTTATAAAATAAAATTTAAATTACTTTCACTAAACTATAATTTTGTAAAAATATTGGATTAAATAAATATTGATAAAAATAAATATTATATATTATTTTAAAAGAACATTAAGAATTTCATTAATACAAAATTTCTATTTTTGGTTAATAAACTACTCCATGTCAAATAAGTTGGGAACAGATTGTCTTTTTCAATAATCTGCTTCCATTATATTTCAGTTGTTTTTATCCACAGGTGATCTGAACCTAAAAAAGTTAGGAGACGAGATTTTCTATTTCAATTAATCAATTTCTATTCTATTTTATTCACATATTTATGTAAAATTTAACAAAAAAAATGTAAATAAGATGAGATAGAACATTGTAAAAATTGACTAAGTGTAACAAAGTATCACTTCCATAAGTTAGGAGTAGTTAAAACTTAAAAAACTTTTAACATCTTATTCACGTGACTCTGCGATCGCACTGAAATTTGCGTTGTCGTTTATGATGTTGTCAGTCTATCTACTTCGAATGTGTCACACAAATCAAAAGACTTTTAGTCAGTCTATCTACTTCGAATGTGTCACACAAATCAAAAGATTCCTTTAACAATATGTGATACATTAGAAATTTTGACATCATTGTAATTCCAAGGCAAGCAGTCATAGAACTATCATTACTAAATTTTCTTTTATCGTCTAATGTCTTAAATATCTTTTTAACTTATTTGGATATTGTATTACTTCTCTAATTCAAAAATTTATAGATATCAAAGTTAATGCTATTGTTAAACGGAAACTTAAACTCATATGTATAACCTAATGGATTCATATGTACTTCTTTATTTTCCTGTCAAAATATTTCATGACAACCGATACCAAAAGTTATATGGTTTAAATTTAACTTTACATGAATCCATAATTTAGTAATTAGTATTTGAAAGCATTAGTGAAGTGTAGTAATTTTGCAGTAACGTTGTACCGCTATTTGATTTTACTAAGCAAAAAATATATAACAAGGTTTAGTAGTGACACAATGACATGTTTCATTATTTATCAAATCACATGAACCTTTAAGTTGTCTTTAAAACAATAGGACATTTTAAGGGGGTCATGGTGTGT
Organism: Erythroxylum coriaceum; assembly: GCA_026874005.2. Taxonomy (NCBI): domain Eukaryota; kingdom Viridiplantae; phylum Streptophyta; class Magnoliopsida; order Malpighiales; family Erythroxylaceae; genus Erythroxylum; species Erythroxylum coriaceum. The sequence continues at coordinate 675,400 of JANQAP020000534.1, forward strand.
GATTGCTCGAAATTTTAAACAGATTCAATAATAATGAAGATAAATTATTCAACTTATGAACAAATTCTATTAAAATGAGACCTTTTCATAAGAATAATATTGTGGACACTCACATTTATGGTAACTAATCATTGAGCAAATCTATACAAGTTAATGTCTATCATGTAAAAGAATATTAATCCATATCAATTCTTAACAAATTTTGTATAAACGTTTGTAACCTTTATTTTCTAAGTTACTTAAAAGTAATACTACTATTCTTGATATTACCTTTTGTATATATAATTGAACATTTCAAAAGAACACTATGGTATATGTATTACTAAATTGGATAAATAAGCTCTATAATAAATTCAATTTAAAACATATAATTACTTGTTTTTATGCAAAGTTTGAGTTATTCATCAATTTTCTTAGTACTCTTCGTACATTGTTTTTATCCAATAAGACCTTTTCTTTTGTATAGCTTAACCATCAAAATCTTCTACTTAATGGTTCCAGTGTGTGTTAATCACTTCTGACGTGATAGAGTTGATGAGGTGTATTCAAAAATAAATAAGAGCAAACGAGAAAAAGAAACAAATAAAACAAAACAAGACAAGGTATATAGTACTGTATTTACCACCATAATTGCTTTAATGTGGTCTTGTGAAAAGGGTGTGATCGTGCCTTGGTCTTCAACCTCAAAAAGTGCATCGATAATGCATTCTCTGTCATGTCCCATGGACGAATCCTTCCTCATTCTACATTCATTGATGACCTTTTCAAATGTGGTATCTATTTCTCGTTGCACTCTTAGGAGTTTGGACCTCTCTCTAGTTATTAAATGCAGAGGCTTAATTGAAGGAAAAACGTCAAGAAAACTGAACCTTTCTGTCATCTCCACTATGCCTTTAACAAGCTTTACGATTTCTTGCCTCTCCCTTATCTTACCGAAGGCTGTCCTTGCAGTGATGTTTAGTGTTAAGTCATTTGCCATCTCCGTCAGGTTAATCATCGATGACAACTCTGCTTTGGAAGAAATGGTTTTGACTAAGTTTAGTATCTCTTCTTCCCTCACTGATCTGAACAACTGAACACGTCTTCCGCTGAGTAACTCCAGAATATAAAGCTTCTTTATTTGTCTCCAGTACTCTCCATATGGTGCAAAAGCTACGTCTTTATAACCATAAGTTAAGATACTGGTACAAAATGCATAGGGCCGTGTAGCAAAAACGGAGTCCTGATTCTTCATCACTTCTTTTGCAAGTTCTGCGGAAGAAATAACAACGGTGGAAATTTCGCCAAGTTGAAGATGAATAATAGGTCCATATTTCTTGGCTAATTTTGTTAGAATGTGATGGGGCAAATGGCCTGCAAGCTGATGTAGGTTTCCCATTATTGGTAGCCGCCATGGACCTGGCGGTAGCTTGGTCGACGTGAAACTGCTGCTGGTTCTTGATTTTGTACACGCCCTTAAAACTATTAAGGCAAGAACTAAGGAGATGAAAGGGATGTGGAAGAAGGAGAGTAGCTCCATGGAAAAGTGGACTGAATTGGGTAATTAATGCCCTAACGGAATTGCTTCTTGATGTGTTTACTTACGCTTATATAAGCGCAAAACATCCAACGATACAATAATTGAGAAAGGTAAAAATTGAACGGGTGAGATGCTTTTTTTTGTTTTTGTTGAAAAGTTAAATTGTATTGAATAATAAATAAATGACACGTAGAGTTGGTCGGTGTCCAAGAAGCAAAGAAGAGCAAGCTCATTCAAGTACAAATGCAAAGAAACGACGCCGCATAACATAGGTATTAAACGACTGGGTGAGATGTATTAAACGACTGGGTGAGATGTTATTGAAACAGAGAGCGTTGGAAAAAAAATGGCATAGAATATTTGAATCCTTTACTAAAAAGCGTTTAATTCTTTTGGGATTTTTAGGGATAGAAAAATCTTCACTACCAATAATTTGGTATATGATAGTGACTTAATGGCTGTGTTTGGATGACAGCTGATCAGCCAATTTTTGGCTGATTGATTAAAATCAGTTGTTTAACTTAGTCAAACAGCTGATAATTTTGTTTAGTAGTTGGCTGGTTGGGTTGGCTGATTCAACCAAACCAGCCAAAATCTAAAAAGCTACCCCTACCCAGCTTTTGGGGTAATCAGCTGATTACTCCAAACCTAAAATACCAAAATACCCCAACAATGTTTACTTCTCAAACTCACTTTTATGCATAAAAATAATAAAAACA
>JANQAP020000534.1:929528-955009 GCA_026874005.2 Erythroxylum coriaceum
AAAAAAGGAGAAACACAAATAAATACAATATCATTTAATCTTAATGTTATGATTTAAAATGCCAATATAATGTTTATGTTAATGACAAATTACAAATTAATTATAACATATCCAAATATTTAACAAGTTAAAAATAAATTAAAAAATCATAAACTTTATTTTCCCTTTAAATTACACTTGAAACTTAGAAGACAGAATCGTAAAAATTTTTTACTGCCAATTTTTGAGTTGGAGTATCTTAAATGCATATGTTGATGAAAATAAAAAATTAAAGGATAAAAATATACCTAAATTCTTCAAAACTATTTATAACTATGGTAAATAACAACGTTATAAGTTATCATAAGTTAGTTAACGTTAACTTATGATAACTTATTAGTTAACGTTGAAGAAGGAAGAGCGGAGAGCAATGAGAGACGAGAGATGAGAGATGATGCGGAGAAAACTACACACAAGACACAAGAGAAGATTCGGTGGCCATCTCTTCTTTCTAACATTTCTTCTTCTTCTTTGATAAGTTAGCTAACGTTAACTTATAGTTGTAACAATGCAAGGAGCTTCCAAGAGGGGCCCCTCTTGTTGATGGGCCTTGGGCAGGTGCCCTGCCTGTCTCTATCCAGGGCCGGCCCTGGCAGTAGGCAACTTTGGGCATAAGCAATCATGCAGACGAGAAGCTGCCACAACCCCCACCCCAGTCGTCGCAACCTAGAGCCACCATATAGCCCCCACAGCCACCATAGCCAGCCACAACCCCTGCCTATAATTACTATAGCCAGCAGCCTCCGCACCCGAACCTACCACATCAGCAGCTTCTCCGCAAGATCTGAAGCCTCATAGCTCCTCTATATGCTTTGTTTACTTCCCACGATGTTGAAACTCATATAACTAAACAGAGATTGCAAAAGGATGCGTTTTGTCTCAACTCTGAGTGTCCAGCAATTCATTGATAGTGGATTGAGATACAAACTGAATTTCATATGTTAAGATATGTGTTATAATATTTTGGGCATTATTTATAATTGGACACTTTTGGTTATTTAGGAATTTCACCATGATGAATTTTCTACTCTATGTGGGATTCTTTGAAGATGAGGTTTATTTGGGATAAAAATTCCAGTCATTATAAGATTTAATTGGAATCAAATTACCATATCTTGACTAAGATAAGATGTAGATTTTTGGTAATTTTTGGACTCTTTTTGATAGCCTAGTTTGGGAATAACGGCTATCTAAGATAGCTAATTTTTTGGTGATTTTATTTATACTGGACAGCTCATTTTCTCCGCCAATTAAGTGAATTTTCTAGGCTGAATTGCTTGGAAAAACGACTACAATATGGTGACTTGACAGTTGGAAATTCGTGAATCTAAAACTATTTTTGTGAGTTGATATTTTGGTGATTCTGTCCAGATTTGTTGTGTGTCTTTTCCTTTAAAGGCTGCGTGACTTTGTAGGCTTGTCGATGATGGTATTTTGCGTGAAAACTTTCAGTAGTTTTTGGTGTACTTGTGGGAAAAACTTCGTGTATGACGTTTCGGTGATGAAATGTTTGTTGATTTGAGATATTTTGTGGCTGCTGTGCGTGGGATATTACAGTGACACTATAGAAGGTTCACAACAAATTTTTGGTGGACAACTTCCCATTCTTTCGTTAAAGAAGCTACATTGTTAGGAGAGTTGTTTTCTCTTCTCAAGCATCTTTGTTTATGTCCTTATTGTTTCAATCACTTAAGTTGTTTCATTTTCTCCTTTTTATTATCGAACATTATTGAGAAAATCCTCTGTTAAGGTCAACACGAGTTGGTCGTGTTATTGGGTGTGATTTACTTTCGCGGGTAGTGAGGACGAAGGATAGTGTCAAGGGTAGGATGAGTCGGCTTTGTAAAGCCTTGAGTAAAACTATTGTTGTTCTTTTGTGGAAGTTATTAAGCTAGGTGAGGGCTCTGCAGACGTAGACAAGATGTGCTAAACTACATTTCCAAATCTTAAGTGTTGATTTGTTTATTTTGCATTTATTTTTTCTGTTTTTGTTTGTGTTAGAAAATTTATAGTTGCTAACACAATTGCTTTATATCAAGCAACCATAAATACAGTTCATAGTAACTATAGATGAAACAGAATTGTTGCGAAACTACATCCTTTTTAATTTACAATTGGTATCAGAGCAAGGTTCACCGAATCAAAACTTGATACGTCAAGTTGGTGTAGATCTATGTTTCGCAATTATGGATACAAAAGAAGAGGCATCAATCATTAGCCCCCTGTTACTAGATAGTTCGAATTACCTTGCTTGAAAATCAATAATAAAAGTATTCATTCAAGCACAAGGAACTATGGCATGGACTTTAGTGTTGAATGACTGGACACATCTAATGATGATTGATGAAAAGAATGAAGTAGTACTTAAAGATCCATATGAATGGACTAAAGCTAAAGAAGAGGAAGCGCTTGGCAATTCTCATGCACTGCATGCAATCTTCAGTGCTGTCGATGAAAGACATTTTAGTATGATTTCTGCATGTTAATCAACAAAAGAAGCATGGGACACATTACAAACAATACATGAGGGATCAAAATCAGTGATAGCATCGAAACTTCATATATTGGTCGCTAGATTTGAAAAGCTTAAGATGGATGAAAGCGATATTATTGGAGACTTCCATGAGAGGTTGCGTGATATTGTCAACCAAGCACATTAAATTGGGAAGAAATATTCGAATATGAAACTTGTTAAGAAAACTTTAAGATCACTACCTCTGACATTCAGACTGAAAATTGTAGCCATCAAAGAAGCCCATGATATCAATGAATTATCTTTGGATAAGGTAATTGAGATTCTTACAAACTCTGAGATGAATTTGTTAAGAGACAATGGTGAGAAGAGCAAAGGATTGACATTGCAAGTCGAGGTTGGTAAAGTCGGGAATGATTTAGGAGATGAATCTGATGAGGATGAAGATATGATGTTATTGATAAGAAATTTCAGCAAGTGGCTAAAGAAGGTGAAGAAAGATATACTTGCGTTCAAACAGAATGGTGGGATTCCTTCCAATAATAACTTCAAACAACAAACAAAAACAAAGAAGATACAATGTCATAAATGTCAAAGTTTCGAACACATGCAAGCGAAATGTGCTAACACTCTTAAAAGGAGAAAAAGGAAGTCTTACACTAGCACTTGGTGTGAAAAAATATGAAAGTGAGTATGGCAACAAAAAATAAATTGTGAGTACTTATGTTGCATTAGTTGCTTTAAACAACAAAAGTCTAGTTGCTTCCTTAGTGGCAATCGGTGAAGAAATTGACGACAAAAATACAAATGTTTTTCTAAACTCAAATTTAGATTGTGACCGCGATGACAACAACTCAGAATTCAAAAAGAAAGATATTTACAAGGCCTATAAATTAATATATGCAAAATGAGTGCAAACTGTTAATGTATGCCCTGCGAACCAATTATAGGATGTACTCTAATTTATCAATTATGATTCAAGCAGTGCGTATTCTGACCTTATTTAATATTGGGTAGTTATAATGTCTTGCTAGAAGCCGCTTATAACTTGTAGACTTAAAAGAAGTTTAGGCCTGCTGCTAATATTAAATAAGCCTACAGGGTCGCACACCAAGCAGACTAAACAATCAATAGACCTAATTCAGATTTGGGCTTTGGGCCTTGGGGTTTTCCTATATATATATGGATATATGGGATAAGAGATAGAAGAGTTTTATCAGATCAAAAATAACCCTAGTGGATGTCATCCCTTAGAGAGAGAGAGAGGGACGAGATTGGTGCTAGCAAATCAGAATGGGGCGCTTAGTCTTGCGAGTGTGTGGATACTGGTGAAGACGTGACATTTGATGTGCTCCTCCCGACACTAGCAACTCCTCTTTCTATTTCCACTGTATAAAAGTATATATTGTGATTTGGTTTCAATATTCACAGGGGTCTTGGTGTTTCGGATTCTCACTTGTGAAGTTTATTACTGTAGATTGTCCAAAAACACCTTCAGTGGTATCAGAGCCGCTTGTGTTTATTGAAATTGAATTCGGTTAAAAAGTATGAAATTAGGGTTTTTCGATAATTCAATATGATTGAATGAGGGGTTTTTCGATAATTCAATGTGATTGAATAATTTTCAAATTAATAAGATTAATTAGCAAATAGAATTAATAAGTTGTCCCTTGGATCCCATGAGGGGCGCTGTCCCTCAACCCCCTGCCCCCCGCCAAATTTCGTATTTTATGTCAATCACGTGTTTTCTTACGTTTGGTGTTTTATGTGATTAGATATTTGATATCTTGCCTTGATTATGAGTGGTGAATAGTATGACCCATAGTTGTTTTATGTTTTGGATACAACCTGCATGTCGTTATGTATTATGTAATTTTGGATACAGCTTGCGTGTCGTTATGTTTTTTATGTAATAATTAGATTATTACTAGTTTCAGTTGTAATGTTGTACGTTTCAAGTTACTTGAAGAATAAAATTGATTGGAGTGAAGGTACAAGGATGGCGATCTATTTGCTACAAGACATTCATATTGGAGATTAGATCTTCATAGTTTAGGGGGCATACTATATCACATTATTATTGCTTTATTTGTGCTTTTAGTTATAATTTCTTTTATGCATATATATAGCAATTTCATAATCAACTTAGTCCCTCAACAATATTAGGTAATAATTAATTCCTTTCCAATTCTACACCTGCAAGGACTTGAATCGTTGAGTAGTGGGCTTGCCAAAGCAAGATGCTCTTGATTATTTAAATCCAATAAGACGGGTAATGGTTACCTATAAGTGAGGATTGGTTTACTTAATGTGGTTACCAAAATGGTTTTAAACCTTGAGGCGTGTAGTAAAGAGCCGAGACATAAGATGTCACTCAACAACCAAGAGTTATATATTATATAATTAGCAAATAGTTGCTTACTTAAATAACTAAGATTCAAGCGATGAGCCAAAGCTCACTTGGGTCTTGGTGAAATATGGATCTTGGACCACTATACTCATTTTGAGGGACATTTGCTATATGGGTATAGTGGGAGCTTCTTAATTGTTAAGAATTGGGTTTTATTAACAAACATGTTACCAAAAAGTTACATATTTTTGTTGTAGATAATCATAACCATTAACACTTCATTTAGTTTTTCACTATAATTTGTCCTTAAGAAGGACAAGTTGAATGGATCAAACTTTCTGTACTAGTATAGAAACTTGAGAATTGTTCTCAAGCAAGAAAAGAAGGACTATGTCCTTGAAAAACCACTCCCCAAAAGGGCACCTCTTTCCACTGCTCCCCTTCCTGAAAGAAATGCTTATAAGAAGCATGAGGATGATGCCCTTAATGTTAGTTGTCTCATGTTGGCAACTATGAACCCAGACTTGCAAAAGTAGTTTGAAAACGTGGAAGCTTATGAGATGATTACAAGCTTGAAAATTTTGTTCCAGGAACAAACACGAATTGAGAGATATTAAACTATGAAGTCTCTCTTTCAGTGCATGTTGACAAAAGGGAGCCCAGTCAGCCCACATGTCATTAAGATGATTGGCCTTGTTGAGAACTTGGAAAGATTAGGATTTTCTATAAGCTAAGAGTTGGCTACTGACATCATCCTTCAGTCTCTGTCAGATGATTATGACACTTTGTTATGAACTATAATATGCATAATCTGAATAAATATTTGATTGAGATGCATGGATGCCCAAAGTTCCTCATGGTCTAAAAGAGGAAAGGTTTTAAGAAACAAGGCAATGGTAAAAGGAAGGGTAAGGGCAAAGGTTCGATTAAGAATCGGAACAAGCCTAATCCTAACCTCAAGACCAAGCTTGGTCCTTCTAATGATGATCTTTGCCATTATTGTAACGAGTTGGGTCACAGGAAGAAAAACTGCAAAAAATATTTGGAAGATCTGAAGAAGAAGAAGGGTAATGACACTTCTGCTTTAAGTATTTATGCTATAGAAGTAAATGTTGCTACTTCTAGTTCTACATCTTGGGTATTATATTCTAGTTGTGGTTCTCATGCAGGGACTACAAAATAGTAGAACTTTGGCAAAATGTGAAGTGGACCTGTGTGTAGGCAATGGAGCAAGAGTTGTTGTTTTAGCTGTGGGGACATTTCATTTATCTTTGCCTTCAGGCATGCTTTTGAAACTTAATAATTGCTACTATGTACCTGCTATAAGTAGGAATATTGACTCTGTTTCATTTTTGGACATAGAAGGTTTTTGTTTTATGATTAAGAACAATTGTTGTTCATTTTCTCATGATGACATATTTTATGGTAGCGCCCAATTACAGAATGAGCTTTATGTTTTGAATTTAGAAAGAATTGTTTATAACATAAATACAAAAAGGTTCAAATCTAATGATTTGAATCCCACCTACCTTTGGCATTATCGTTTGGGAGATATAAATGAGAAGCGCATACATAAACTCCATAATGATGGACTTTTAAACACTTTTGATCTTGAATCATATGAGATATGCGAATCTTGTTTATTAGGAAAAATGACTAAAGCACCTTTTATTGGACACAGTCAAAGGGCTAGCGATTTATTAGAACTCATACATACTGATATATGGGGACCATTAAACTCAACTGCTAGAGGAGATTTTCATTACTTCATTACATTTACTAATGACCTCAGTAGATATGGTTATGTTTATTTGATGAACCATAAATATGAATCATTTGAAAAGTTCAAGGAATTTCAAATTGAAATACAAAATCAAATTGGTAAGACAATAAAAGCCCTTCTATCGGAACGAGATGGTGAATATTTGAGCCAAGAGTTTGATGACCATCTCAAAGAGTGTGGAATAGTTTCACAAGTCACTCCACCTGGAACACCACAATGGAATGGTGTGTTTGAAAGGACGAATCGAACATTATTAGATAGGGTTCGATCTATGATGAGTTATGCAAATCTTCCATTTTCGTTTTGGGGATATTCTCTTGAAACAGCTGTGTTTACAGTAATATAAGTCCATCAAAGACAGTAGAAAAGACATCATATCAGACATGGATAGGAAAGGTTCCTAGTTTGTCTTTTCTAAAGATTTGGGGATGTGAAGCTTATGTTAAAAGGTTAATATCTGAAAAAACTTGGACCCAAATTTGATACATGCTTTTTCATGGGGTATCCTAAGGAAACTAAAGGATACCACTTTTACAATCCCACCGAGAACAAAGTGTTTGTTGCTTGAAATAGTGTCTTTCCAAAGAGAGAATTTCTTTCTAAAAGAACTAGTGGGAGTAAAGTACATCTTGAAGAGTCACAGGAGAATGCTCCAACTCAAGAGGTTATAGAAAATACACCTGTGACACCAGCCCCATGTAGGTTTAAAAAGGTCCGTCAAGAACCCATGAGATATGGTTTCTTAGTGACGGAACATCATAATCTATTACTGATAGAGGATAATGAACCTACATCATACACTGAAGCAATGATGGGCCCTGACTCTGACAATTGGCTTCAAGTGATGGAATGCGAAATAGAATCCATGTACCAAAACAAAATATGAGTTTTGGTTGACCTACCTGATGGTGTAAAAACCATTGAGTGTAAGTAGGTTTTCAAGAAGAAAGTTGACATGGATGGCAATGTACATGTATACAAAGCTCAATTGGTGGCTAAGGGTTTTAATCAAATTCATGATATTGACTATGATGAGACCTATTCTCCAGTTGCGATGTTTAAATCCATTCACATCCTCTTAGCAATTGCCGCATTCTATGATTATGAGATTTGACAAATGGATGTAAAAATAACTTTCCTTAACGGGAATCTGGAAGAGGATGTGTACAAGACACAGCCTAAAGGTTTCACATCTCCTGAAAATGTTGGGAAAATATGCAAGCTTCATCGATCCATTTACGAATTGAAGCAAGATTCTCGGAGTTGGAATCTTCATTTTAATGAGGCAGTCAAAGAGTTTGGTTTCCTCAAAAATGAAGAAGAACCTTGTATTTTTAAAAAGATCAGTGGGAGTGCAATTTTTTTCTTGGTGTTATATGTAGATGGCATACTACTTATTGGAAATGACATTCCTATGCTTCAATATGTGAAAGCTTGGTTAGGAAGTTGTTTTTCAATGAAAGACTTGGGCAAGGCAACCTACATTTTGGGTATTAGAATCTATAGAGATAGATCGAGAAGGCTTATTGGACAAAGTCAAAACACTTATGTCAATAAGGTTGTACATAGATTCAGTATATAAGAATCTAAGAAAGGTTTCTTATTCATGTCACATGACATAGTTTTGATAAGGATCAGTGCCCTTGGACACCAATTGAGTGAAACCGCACGAGTAGGATCCCATATGCATCTGTTATAAGATCCATCATATATGCCATGTTGTGTACTCGTGTGGGTGTTGCATGTGCTTTGAGTATGACGAGTAGATACCAATCAGATCCAGGTGAAAGTCACTGGATAGTTGTTATGAACATTCTTAAGTACTTGAGAAGAATTAAGGATATGTTTTTGACCTATGGAGGTGAGGAAGAGCTCATTGTAAATGGTTACACTGATGCCAGTTTCCAATCAAACAAAGATGATTTCTGATCGTAGTCAGGATTTGTATTCTGCTTGAATAGTGGAGCAGTGTGTTGGAAGAGTTCCAAGCACGACACAGTTGTTGATTCTACAATAGAAGACGAGTACATTGTTGCTTCTGAAGCAGCAAAAGAGATTGTTTGGGTTAGAAAGTTCATCATTGAACTTTGTGTGGTTCCTAGCATTGTGAATCCAATGGATCTTTATTGTGATAATAATGGAGCCATTGCCTAAGCTAAGGAACTAAAATCTCATCAGAAGACCAAACATATACTCAAGCGTTTTCACCTTATTCCACATATTATTGAAAGAGGTGATGTGAAGGTTTGCAAAGTGTCAACAGATTTTAATATAGTTGATCCGTTGACTAAGCCTCTCCCGTAGGCTAAGCATAATCGTCACACTAGAGCATCAGGCCTTAGATATATGAATGTATGATCATATAAGAGTGTAATTTTTTGAAATGTTTTTGGATAATCCATTAGTAATGCCCAATTATTGTGTGTTGTGCTCATATTTAATGGAGTTATAAATAAATTTGAATTATGATCCCTTGAATAATTTATATTTCACAATTGGCCATCAAGTGCATGACTTGATCGTGAGACCCTATTGTAACATGGACATAATTATTATAAAGTCCTTAGTCGATGTCATTAATGTAAGAGATAATAATGATTGTCGAAACTAGCATGTTGATTAACTAATGACCATGTTTCACGAGTCATTAATATGGAGATATTATGTTAATCACATGGGTGCATGTTGGAGAACATGCAATTGGACCGACTCACTATGAGAACACTTCAAAGATTGTTATATAAATGTCATAAGTGGTTCTCATTATAGCTGCTGAATATAGTCCTTTGACTTGAGTTTGTCACGGTTTCCCACATATGGATTAGTTTGTTTTGACATTGTCAAACATCAGTCGTAAAAGGTGATTATAAAAGCAATGCTCGGGCATGCTATGAATCATACAGAGGAATGTGGATGAACAAGATATAATTTGTCTCTCCCACATAACGGGAGAAGGATATCTCTAGGCTCCTCGATGAGTTGAGACTGAAAAATTACATGGTTGTGCACAAATGAGGTGAATGTTAGTCGTTTGTTTCACATTCTAACTCAAAAATCTAGAAACATGATTAAGCCTAATAAGGATGACACTATTTCCTACCTTATACTTAATCGAGATATAATGAGACAAAGGGACTACATATGGATAATTAGTTCTTGTGCAAGTGAGAGATTGTTAGTGTATGCCTCGAGAACCAATTATAGTATGTACTCTAATTTATCAGTTGTGATTCAAGAAGTGTCATATTCCAACCTTATTTAACATTGGGTAGTTATAATGTCTTACTAGAGGCCGTTTATAACTTGTAGGCCAAAAAGAAGTTTGCACAAGAAGCAGACTGAACAATCAATGGGCCTAATTTGGATTTGTTCTTTGAGCCTTAGGATTGTCCTATATATATATGGATATATGGGGTGATAAGAGATAGAAGAGTTTTATTAGATCAAAAATAACCCTATTAGATGTCGTCCTTTAGAGAGAGAGAGGGGGATGAGATTGGTTCTAGCACATCAGAGTGGGGCATTCAGTCTTGTGAGTGTGTGGATACCAGTAGAGGCGCGGCATTTGACGTGCTCTTCCCAACATTACCATCTCCTCTCCCTATTTTCACTACATAAAGGTATAATTCGATCTTGATTTGGTTTCAATATTCACATGGGTCTTGATGTTTCGGATTCTCGCTTGTGAAGTTTATTGCTGTAGATTGTTTGAAAACACCATCACAAACGTGTAAGAAGAATGGGAATTTAAATAAGGAAAATTCTACCATGAAGAATATCATTTAAGATCTTGAGAAGAAGTTATTGTCTACAAGAGCTAAACTCGATGAAACAAAATTGAAGCTAGTCAATAGAGAAAAAGGAATAAGGATGTTAATTGGAGGTATCGAAAAGCTAGAACATTTGCTAGAAATTGATAAGATCAAAGGAGATGTTCAAGGTGTTGGTTATAAAGGTGAATGTTCTAAGTTGAATAATGGGCAAAATGGTGAAGCTAAATTTGTTAAAGGAGAAACCTCAAAGAGGAATCGAAAGTTTATGCCTACATGTCACTTTTGTAGGGTAAACAGACACATAAGACTGAATTGTTAGTAGTTGTTACAGATGATATTTCAGAGGGCTCAAAACAAAAAATCTAGACACTATTCGATGAACTTTCAGCAGTAGCCAATGTTGCCAAAGCATACTTGGGTTAGAAAAGGTGAAAGAAGCTACTCGATGGATTATCAAAGTTATATGAATGGCCACGTTACTTTTAGAGATGTAAATAAGGTCACGGTTATTAGAAAAGGGATCCTTTACGTGGATGGATTACCACACTTCAAAAACGTGCTTTATGTGGATGATTTAAAAACCAAATTGGTGGTAGAAGAAAACCTTCAAAATCAACCTTACAAACCAGCACAAAGATACTAAGAAACAAAAATAAAAAATTGCCTAGATTCGCAGTTAGTTATTGTTGGTAAAGAAATTGTTCAAGTAGTGGACCAGTTGGTTGCTTCGGAGGAAGAAACCAACCAGATAATTGAGAGATGATGTGATGAAAAATAAGGCCATGTTTGAATTTCTTCGAGGAACACAGGGATTGTGTGCTTTACACTTTTGAAGTATATTGATGTTGTTTATTAAAAAACAAAAAAGGGGGTTTGAAGGAGTTAACTCCTAGACTTTTTGAGTTTTTGATTTATTGGTTTTCTAAAGTTTAGGTGTTTGGTGTGTGTTTGGCTTTTCCTTACTTGTTGAATAGTATATTTGATGTGTAAATGAGGTTCTATTTGATGATTTAAGAGTTTCGCTTCTGGATTTTGATTTACGGAGTTATGTCGAGAAAATGTTGATAGTTGGTTGGAGACTTGTAGGAAGATTCAGGTTTTCTATGACGGGGGTTTTTTAAGTTTTATCTTAGTTTCTCTCTATATTGTAGGCTGTATGAGTTTGGGCAATATGATTTCACTATGAACGCTTCCCGTGTATATGAATTCGAGGAGAATGTGTTGCTATAATTCTTATGTATCATCTTCAGAAGATAGATGTTTTATTTGGAGTTGAGAGACCTACAAAGGTTTCTTTTGCAGATTCCCTCATTGACAATGGTGATGCAATCACGACCTAGGTAAAGAATGTATTATTGATGGCCTACCCGCTCAGCCTAACAATGATGGAATACTCTCTCTTCAATCTGGTTTGTTTATGATCATCCTATAAGTTTAGCTGAGTATAAACAATTTAATTTGGATGCTTTATTGACTAAGAGGAATTTTTGCATGCTTCCTTACTGCCATGACATTTTGATGCTGAGTTGATGTGATAATTTTATTGTGATTTGGGAGTGTTGGATGATACAACTTTATGCTTTTATTTGGTTTATATATGGAAGAGATTGATTACGTTTGATTATGATTCGTTGAATGCATTTTTATGGTTTATGAATTTAATCAGTCGTATGCAAATGGCTTTAATGTGAGTAACGATATGTTGGCTAGTGTTTTGATCGGTGGTAAATTGTCATCTTGGCCTTCTGCTAATACGCTACGTACTTATGATTCTTTCGTTGCACCTACTGCTGATTTTTATGCCTCTTTATTCGTTAAGATTGATCGCATTAAAGGCATTCTTCGTTTGGACATTATTTTGTCCTAAAGGGGAGGTATATGAATGTTTATTTTCATTCGATATTTATGCTTTATTGGTGACTGCTCAGTTCGGGGGGAGATTTCAAGGTATCTCTGTAACTATTAGTCTTGTTTCTTAGCATCTTTTGTCCCAAGGGGGAGAAATTTGGATGATTAGATAATTTTTTATTTGAGATTATTGTTTCTTTAGATGTTCCTTGAACTTGATGTTATGTGAACTTGAATGTTATTTGGAAGTTACAACTCGATGTTCGATTAAGGGGGAGTTCCTATATGTTATGTGGACTTGATGTTGTGTGTCCAATTATCTTCTTAAGGGAAAGTTTCGATATGTGACAAATAATGCCAAAAAGGGAAGGATTGTTATGATATTTTGGAAATTACTTGTAATTGGACACCTTTGGTTATTTTTGGAATTTTACTATAACGAGTATTCTACTCTATGTGAGATTCTTTGAAGATGAAGTTTATTTGGGATAAAAATCCCAGTCATGATAGGATTTAATTAGAATCAAATCACTATATCTTGACTAAGATAAGATGTAAATTTTTAGTGATTTTTTGACTCTTCTTGATAACCCATTTTAGGGATAATGGCTATCCAAGGCAGCTAATTTTTTGGTGATTTTATCTACACTGGACAACTAATTTTCTCTGCCAAATGCGTGAATTTTCTAGATTGAATTGCGTGGAAAAAAAGACTACAATATGGTGACATGGTAGCTGGAATTTCGTGGATCTAAAACTATTTTTGTGAGCTAATATTTTGGTGATTTTGTCTAGATTTGTTGTGTGTTTTTCTTCAAGGGTTGAGTGACTTTGTATGGTTGTTGATGATGGTGTTTTACGTGAAAAACTTTCAGTAGTTTTTGGCTGTTGATGATGGTGCACCTCTTTGTGTATGTCGTTTCGGTGATGAAACATTTGTTGATTTGACGTGTTTTGTGGCTGCTGTGCGTGGGATATCTCACTGACACTATCGAAGGTTCATAGCAAATTTTTGGTGGACAACTTCCCGTTCTTTCGTTGAAGAAGCTACATTGTTAGGGGAGTTATTTTCTATTCTCAAGTGTCTTTATTTATGTCCTTTTTGCTTCAATCACTTGAGTTGTATTATTTTCTCCTTTTTATTATCGAACATTGTTGATAAAATCCTCTGTTGAGGTTAGCACGAGTTGGTTGTGTTATTGAGTGTGATTTACTTTCATGGGTAGTGAAGACGATGAATAGTGTCAAGGGTAGAGTGAGTCGACTCTGTAAAGCCTTGATTAAAATTATGGTTGTTCTTTTATGAAAGTGATTAAGCTGAGTGAGGACCCCGCAGATGTAAACAAGGTGTGCCGAACTGCGTTACCAACTCTCAAGTGTTGATTTATTTATTTTGTATTTATTTTTTCTGTTTTCATTTGTGTTAAAAAATTTACAGTTGCTAACACAGTTGCTTTATATCAAGCAACCACAGATACATTTCATAGCAACTGTAGCTGAAATAGAATTTTTGTGAAACTACATCCTTTCTGATTTACATCATACGTTATTGAAACGAAATATACGTACTTGGAAACATGTATGTTAGAAGATAGAAAAGACAATTAACACTGAAAAATTCCAATAAAAAGATCAGGAAGAAACTTTCACACACTTGTTGCTTCTCTCAGGTTGGCATTTAAACCAAAAAACTAAATCAAGGAAAAAACAAGTGCACAAAAGGGACAATTGTAAAAGGAAAAAAGGAAAAGGTTTCTCCTTTCTAGGAAGTAATCTAAAACACATTGCAGTAAAGTCAAGTTATATTTTGCTATGTGTAGAACTGTGGACCACCGTTTGGGGAATGTGTGTGTAATGTCGGAAGCTTGTAGATGTGATTGTGGATGGCTTGTAAAATGTGAATTGTAAAGGATTATTTTGTAATTTTAAAAAAATTTAAGGACTATTTTATAAATTTAAAAAATTATCTTAAATGGTATCTAATATTGATTGGTACCGGTATAATCTCGTACTAAAACCAAATCTAATATCAATACTGATACAATGTTTATAAGATCGAAGAAAGATATATTTCCAAGCCAAAATAACAAGGTGATTACGTGATGTTGAGGTCATGATTATATAATGATACGCCCAATTTGTTATTCATCATTTTAGACCTTATGTTTGAATTTTTAGGAATGAAATCATCTGTTCCGTTTACTCAAGTCCTACCCTATGCTAACAACTATTATCCAGAAAGTTCACAGTAAACAAACGAGACAAAAGGAAATTTGTGGATGAGAATTGTTAGTATTTAGTAGGAATTGAGAAACGAGAACAGAGGATTTGTTCCTAAATTTTCAGCCTTGCTACTTAAAAGCTTTTCGAGGTACTTATTCTAACGAGACTCATTTCAGTTTCAAGAATAAAATCAATAGTCAAGTTAAATCGAGATTTTATTATCATTATTTCACTACATATAAGATACGAATTTATCCTTAGCCCAACATCAACATTCACATAATAAAGTAGTTCTTTCGAGTTATACATATATATGTAAACATCTGTCCTTAAGGAACAATTAGGACCATGAGCTGCTAACCAGTTGGCATAATGGTTTGTTAGTTTTCACTGTCAGATTTCCAATCTCAGCCCAAAAATTGTTAGCAAGAAACGTTAGGAAGAGCATTGCGTAAACAACAAAGCAACAATAGTAAGGGACAGTCTTGACTGCCAACATCTAATCATGTCAAATTCCCAATCAATTTGGTTGGTTAAACTAATTACTCTTAAGTAACAATCAAATCAAGACTAAGAGATTACCTATTTCAATTATAATAAGAGAAACTACGACTTACTTTAATTAAATAATAATAATTGACGAACTTAATAAACACACAAAAACCTATACTACTTCAAATGTGATCCAGCCCAAAATTAAGCATTTCTCGCAGGCCTACACCAAACAGAATGGATCCATCTTTATTCAATAAATTATAAATCAACTAAGATGTATATTTTGTTAGTAGTAGTATATAGTTCATCTAAGCATAAAATGTGGCTGGAGTAGCGATACAGAACCAATTACAGGCCCCACTTTATCCATAGAACTCTGAGGTGGCAGAATGCTATTGATCGACGATCCATCCACGCAATCTTTCGCTTCCACAAATATCTCAATCACGTACACCCAAAAATAACAAGCCTGCTGTTTCTGAATAATAAAACACGCATTCAAAGGCATTTGGCTGAAGCCGGAAGGATCTAAAGACCAAGATACGACAATGGCAACTACAATCTCAACTTCATCAACTGTTGTTGGCTTGGGCACTAGTTCCCTGTCGTCCCGTTCTCGCTCTTCTTCAACCAAAAGAATTTGCCTTAGCTCAGGTACCTCTATATACTTATCGACAAGTAGAGTGTTGCATGTAATAACTGTTAATGGGTTTCAGGTTTCGTGAAATCTTCAGTTGCGGCTAGAAATCCGTTGAGGCAAGCTTGTGCTAATGGAGGAAGGTTCATGTGGTAAATTAATTGTGCTGAGATTGAGATTGAGAATTGATTTGATTGAGTTACGTATTAGAATTGTAATGGATGTGGGTTTTGGTACAGCTTTGAAAGGGACTGGTTACGAACGGATCTGAATGTGATAGGATTTGGGTTGATAGGGTGGATAGCACCATCAAGCATTCCAGCAATTAATGGGAAAAGCCTAACTGGCCTCTTCTTCGAGAGTATTGGTGCTGAGCTCGCTCACTTCCCCACTCCTCCTCCTCTCACCTCCCAGTTTTGGTATGACAGATTATCATTTCACGTACCATTATAAGTTACAAATATCATGTATTGGATGGTTAACTGTTTTGGGCTTTGTAATCGTATTTCTATTCGTCATAAAACAAAACTTTGTAGACTGTACACAGTCAAGTAAGGTCCCACCGAGATTTGAACTCGGGTTACTGGATTCAGAGTCCAATGTCCTCACCACTAGACCATGGGACCTTAGTCTCTTCCCTGCCTCTTGATAGCCTATTGGTTTAAAATAGTTTTGTATTTCTTTTGTAGGTTATGGTTGGTTACGTGGCACCTTGGACTATTCCTCTGCCTTACCTTTGGGCAAATCGGCTTCAAGGGAAGGACCGATGACTACTTTTAAATTTCAAAGATAACGCTTATTTTGTGCTGCCTGCTTTCCTCTGTAATCAAATCATGTACAATTTGGCATCTCAAATCTCAATTCTCAGCTTCCCTGTCATTATATTCTCTGTCCAAGTCATCTTCTCAAGCACAATTAATTTATTCTCAATGTCATAAATCTTCCAGTAATTCGTATCGTATCTCTTGACATATTTTTTGTTTCCTTGCTTATTTCAAGAAGAGGAGACAACACAACATCTCGGAAGAATGTTTAGAAAAACAGCTAATTAGTATCGAAGTATCAAACGATCGACTAATTAATTTATGGAATCATGTCATTAGATGGAAAAGAATATGGGATGAGAAATTTCAAGATTTTTTAATGTAAACGGAATTAACTATGGGATTATGCGCCTACCCACCATATTTCTTAATTCATCGTCACGTTCTACATTATTGCACAATGACATGTTACAATATTTGTTATGATTCGTCTTGCATCATTGCATGATCTTCTGAAAAGGGCTCTGTTGGGCATTCTTGGCACATATGTAACAATATCAGAACATGGTTTTGTACACATAACGTTATTTTAATATGATTAGATGAAGAAAATATATATCAACTGTTTCTTAACAATATTTCTCTTCCATTTCGTGTACTAGTTAATTTTATACAAACGATTTCTTTGTAGCAGTTTTTCTGTTCCATTTCAACAAAACAATTTAAAAAATAAATTATTAAATACGACATAATTGTCGACTTAACATGCACAAAATACTGTGTGGCACGACAAAATATCAAATAATGATACGTTATATTAACCTAATGGAAATGCTATCCCATTTATAAAGTTCACATCTCATTAATTTAATTTTTTTTGCCTGGCGTTGATTAATTATTTTAAATGTAGACGTGGGGTCGTATATTTATCTTCCTATTAAATAATCTCTCACAATACTTTACTTCTTGAGTCGTGAAAATCAAATCAATCATACAAAATCACTCCCGTAAAGGGAGACTTGATTATCTGTACTATTGTCCCTATTTTAATCCTGTGCCACATAAATAGATGATTGAGATAAAGTAACACAGGGTTGGAGCGGGACAATAGTACAGAGGATTTCATTTGCCGTGAAGGAGGATCAGCACGTAGATGTCGTGTCGACGAGAATGGCTGCCCATTTCAGCCACTCGATTTCTCTGCCCAAAAGCTCCAAACAATCTAGAGATGTTAGTTACTTAAGGTTGTTTTTATTTTTATTTTAAAATTTGGAAAAATTTATCTATTTGAATTTCTAGTTTTTGTTTTTGTTTTAATTTTTAAAAATTATGAAGACTATAAAAAATGAAATTTGTTTTGTGTTTCTATTTTTATAATCTAATTTATAATCAAAATTAATTAATTATTAATAAGACTTATGAATAATTTAAATTTACTTAATAATTTAATTTAATTTTTGTAATAAAATAAATAATTGTTAATAAATATAATTAAATTTAAAATATCCTCAAAATATATAAATTTCAAATGATTTGATCTAATAATTAAAATATATTTATAAATATTAATTCATAAATAAAAGGTTAATTTTAAATTAATTATTTTAATAAAATAAAATAATTTTATTAATAATTTGTTAATAAATATTATATAAGAGATTGAAATAAATTTATTTAATTAAAAATAATTTCTCTTTAAATTTTATCTAATATATAATTATTATCGATAATAAAAGACAACCAAATAATTTTTTATTTTTATTTGAACAAAAAAAATAAAAACTAAAGACTGAAAATTGAAAAACAAAAGTGGAACAAAACTACCCTAAATTTATAAGTAGTTTAGTAAAGCATTTGAAATAATGGTTTGGAGTCTCCAAATTAACATATTTAAAAATTGTTACAAATTTAGTATTGATTAAGCGGTAAAAATAATGAAGACCATAGATAATATATAAATTAATTTATGTTAATAATAAGAAAAATGGAAATAATGTTATCTTTTTTTTTTTTGCTCACGAGATGTTTTAGGTAAGTTTTAATTATAAAAAGACACTTTTAAATTATTCATATTCAAATTAATTCCGGCTCAAATCAGATAAGTTCCTTATAGGAGATAAAACTTTGAATCCAAATTTTAAACAATTACATACACGAGGAGATTTGAACCCGCGAGTACACTTAACGTTACCTAAAGTTTTGGTTCTATTCTCCTGTCCTAAAAAATTTTCAAAGCTGTCAGACTAGATCAGCGGCTCTCATTCATTTTCCTGGCGGGAAGGGCAGATTGGGAGTGATTGATTGATTATGAATTGGTAAGTGTACTGGCACATTTTGTTATTTTGTTATTTGTCAACATTTGTGAAGAACTCCCTGCTTTTTGGTTTTTTATTTCAACTTCAACCCTCTGCAACGTGATATGTTGGAAGCGGATTCTATCTATGACACGATTGCAAACTAACATGTGATGTCTTCCAGTATTTTTCACTCACATTTTCTTTTCTTACAGTTGTTTGGTTCTTTTCCTTTCCATGTCCTTGAATCTCTTTTTCTTTTAGACTGAATCTCTCTCTTTTTCTTGCTTTTGGGTTTGAGGAATTCTAGGTAACAGTGTTGGACTTGCCCAAAAAGAGTACACTACAGGTTTGATATTTAGTGGGTTCTCAACTTCGTACTGTCACCTTTACCTCTTTGAATCTTTCCTTCAAGTTCGAAATCTCAGATATCTATCTGCTTTCTCAAATTTTGGCTTCAAGAGATCTGTTTACTGATTCTGACTACTCTGTATGGACACTGGACATCAATGCTTAGCCTTTAATGCCCATGTAATCTTCTGAATCCTGAAGTCATTACGATTCAGCGAAAATCACTCCAGTTCTGCACAAAATTTTTGCCAAAAGATATGATCACCGCTTAACTGTCCCCATCCCTCATTACTTCTCTCGAACTGTTTTCACACCAGTCTTTCAATTCTCTACATGCGTTAGAATCTTTTACTATCTTTATATTATTGCTATTTGAAGAAATAGTAGCTGAAAAAGACTGCTCTTTTTGAACAACTACTAAGTGTACACTTGGAATTTGGCCCCATCTAGGGCAGAGCATATATGGAAGCTGTCAAAGCGAGAGGGCAATGTAAGATTAGAAAGAGAGGGAACTCATCATCTTCCTCATCGTCATTGGCCCAGAAGTACAGATTCAAGCGAGCTATTTGGATTAGAAGGAAAGCTGGGTCTACGACACCTGTACCAGCCTGGAGGACAAGCACAAAACCTCCCAATTCTATAATGCCAAATGATGAATCTAACAAGTGTCAGTTTTCCCTCAGTGGAGGCCAAGCCAATGAAGTTTCTGTTTCTTCAAGAAAACTGGCCGCTGCTCTGTGGGAGATTAACGGAAACCGTTCTACTGCTGAAAAGGAATTGGAGCTATCAGAGGACAAGAAAGAGTTGAGAAGAGGGAAAAAGTTTTCAAGGTTGCCACATTTGTCAGACCCATCTCACCATATCATTTCAGAGGTGGAAAATCTATTTGTTATCTCTTATTTTCTTGTACCGATCTGTATAAAGTTCTTGTCTTATGTATTTCTTGTTTCGGTTCTGCAGAAGATTGATCGTTCTAGAGGAGATGATCATTGGACAAGAACATCGGTGGTGGTTTCAAGGAAGCATCAACTTGCTGATTGTAATATGGAAAACTTGGACTCTATTAATAATGCCCGTTTGATCGAGGTAAAAAACATATATTTTCTATTAATGATATAGATACATCTGAAGTATTAATTATCTGTAAGCGCTTTTGCACTAACAAGTTTCATTCTTTTCCACAAAATACAGATTGAAGCTCAAACCGGAAGGAAAGTTCACACAACAGAAAGTACAGATGGAATTAAGACTTGTTTGAAGGATGTCAGTAACAGGCTTAGAACATCCAAAGAGCTTGTGAGAGCTCTGAGCCATATATGGGGTCTTGAAGAGCATCATTCATCAGGCATGTTCCTTGTCTCTGCGCTAGGAGTTGAACTAGAGCGAGCACGAGCCCAGGTCAACCAATTGATTAAAGGGCAGCGATCCACTCGCCATGAATTTGATGACCTGATCAGGCGTTTTGAAGAAGAAAAGGCAGCTTGGAAAAGCAGAGAGCGGAAGAGAATTCAGAATGCCATAGCACACATTGCAGAGGAGCTTGAAGTAGAGAAGAAACTAAGATCGCAGACTGAAAGATTGAATAAGAAACTGGGTAAAGAACTGGCAGATACAAAGGCATCTCTGTCAAAGGCCGTGAAAGAGCTTGATGCCGAGAAGAGAGCTAAGGATATACTGGAGCAAGTCTGTGACGAACTAGCCAAAGGGATTGGAGAAGATAGAGCCGCGGTAGAGGAACTGAAGAGAGAATCGGCAAAGGTTAGAGAGGAAATAGAGAAAGAGAGGGAAATGCTACAACTAGCCGATGTGCTTCGGGAAGAACGAGTACATATGAAGCTCTCGGAGGCAAAATACTATTTCGAGGAGAAAAATGCAGCCGTGGAGTGCCTAAGAAATGAGCTCGAGAAGTACGTAAGGGAAACACTTGGCAACAAAAATAAGGGCAGCTCTCCAAATTATGACAGGATAAAGGAACTTGAAGCTTACCTGGAAAACATCAAATTTGGATCATGGCAAAGATTGGTGACAGAACAAAATGAAGAGGAGGCAGTAGCAGATGGAGACGTAGACGATGGAGATAATTCGGTTGACAGTGATCTTCATTCTATAGAATTAAACATGGACAAGAGCAGCAGAAGTTACGAATGGAGTTATGCCTGTGAGGGTAATCATGCTCTAAGAAATCCAATACTGGTACTGGCAGACAACGGTATCAAGGCAAGGAAGTCGATATCTGACAATATTCACTGGGAAAGCATTTCGTTGCAGAGAAGAGATGGCAGTGGCATTGTGAATTCATAAGTGAAAAGCAGGAAACTCTTGATGTGAATGAATGATTGGACCTACCTGAGGTTGGTTGGCTGTGGCATTGAAATGTATACGAAATATACACCAATACTGCAAACTTAAAAACCTTTTTCTTTTCAAAAATGAGATTTGTTCTGTCGTTCTATGCCTTCTTAAACATCCGGGATTTCGTTGGACACACTCTTGGTATCTCTGAGTTAATTCCTAAATTAGTGTTACAATTTATAGCGAAACGGTTAACACTTCTAACTGTTCAATTATAAAAATTTTAACTTTTTAATTCGATTTATTTTAATAATTTTTATTGTAAAAATTAATTAATTTATTAATTAATATATTAATTTTATAATTTAATTAATTTTTAAATTCAAAATAAATTATTACTTTTTATTTATCATTCTCTTTTTTAATTAAACTTTAAATTAAAAATAATCTCTTTCAATCATACTTTAAAATTTTAAATTTTATTCAATCCCTTTCAATTTTAAATTTTTAATCAATCTTAAACGATTTTATGATAATGTAATATCGATTAAACTTTTTAAATCTTAAACATCTTATCTTATCAATTTAATTTTTAGTCTGATTTTTAAAACATGACTTATAACTATTATTTATGTAATTTTAAGTGTTAATTTTAAATTAAAATTTTATAATTTATCGAATTTAAAAAATTGTTAAATTTTGTGTTCATCTAATTCAAATGTCAATAATTTGAATTTAAGTTTAATTATTATTAAAATTGATTCATTAATTTTGAGTTTCACACACCCAAACTCATCAGTTCCTACTTCCTACTCTACCGGTACTCTACGCGACACGACAAACCAACCTGGACAATCTCAAGATGAAGACAGTTTTATAGCGAACAAGGAGAACCCATAACGCATAATCACGCAAACAACACAAAGCCAGAACTAAAAGAACACGAAGATATCCTCGATCCATAATTTCATTGTTTAAGGTATTCACGAACTGTTATCGCGGAACTAGATGGTGGTCCATCGTTACATTTATCGTAAAAGGAACCGCTGCGCAAACTGACTAGCGAGATATGCTACACATTTTGCGATTGGCACTATTTATTTTGATCTTCCATTTATTGAGTGCCATGAACTCCTCCTAAAAAATATGTCGAGAGTTTGCTTCCCCAAACACATCGTGTAATCGGTTTCTTTTTCCTGCTTATTTAAAAAAAAGAACACGAAGATTCCCAAAATGGGGGTGTGCATTTTATCGATAGTAGCGGCATGGCCTGAACCACGGTGGCTCCTCGGATAGTTGGAGCCCATGTCCACCTCAGCGGATTGAGTCATTAGTTTTCTGTTTCTGCCATGTCTACTCTAAGGTAAACTAATTATATGATAGTACTTAGCTTACGTTATAATTTATTGTTTCAGGACTGTATAAAATATCTAAAATCCAATTGTCGTTTTCCCCTTTTGTCAACGTTTGTATCATCCGATATTTCTGTTTCGGCTCCTATTGTTCCTGTGGAAGAACCACAGAGCTCCCCTTAGAAAAAAGTTTCCCATTCTGGCGCGTGCTCTTTACTCGCTTTCTCTCTTCGGTCCCAGTTACAAAGACTGAGCCAAGTGAGCTTAAGATTTGCCCAAATGAGCAGGCTTTCCAGCATCACTTGTATTTCGACGTCTACGAAGTCTCCATTTTTAGGATCATGTCCATTTCTTTATCCTCCAAAGGTCTTATCTTTTAGAGCAAGCGCTCAACCAGGTTCAATTTAAATGAACCTTCTCTCATTTTTCTTTATCCATGACGATTTTGCTGTTTTCTTTTTGGTTCTATGGAAAATGGGATGGATCTAAGAAAGATTGTTTCTCGTTGCTTTTCTCGGTAACCTTATAGGCCTTTTTTGGTTTGTATTGAAAATGTATAAATTGCATATTGAAAATGTACGGACCAGCATAAAAAATGCCTAATTTTCCTTTAGGAGTACATAGCTTGACATACCACACCACCTATTTTCGTGTTGGATATTATTTCATGGAGATGGACCTCCCATCACATTTCGTGTATGATGTGGGCATGGGTAGCTATAGTTGTAAAATTGAGCTGATCAAGAAGTGCCAATGCGATGCAAATCTTCCCACTGTCTTCTTGAGTTCACACAAAAAATATTGGAAACAATGATATCGTTTTAGTCATCTTTGCGTGTCAAGTGGGAAGTAAATGTCTTGGTGCTTATTTATGCAAAGAATTCAGTTTAGACTTGCCTCATTTCGATATGTGGTCTTTGAGTCTCATCAACTGTCACCATATGGTTATGATGATTTGTTTTTGCAACGTAAGCAGCTTTAGCTTGACGGTCTGTAGCTATTCCCTTTTCTTTGTCTACTTGTGGTTAAGTGTAAGTAAGCTAGGATTGGGATGGACAAAGTATTTTCATGTGTCTGGTATTGTACTTACAGGTTGATTTATCCTTTCTGCTTTAAGATCTGTTGCAGATTTTAATGCTGCAAGTTATGCCATTTTCTTCATTTACTCAATCGTTTTTCTGTTCTTCAGTTGGTGAACTTTCAGAAGAAGATGTTTTGCAAATGTTCCTTCGGGAAAGGAAATCAAAAGGTGATTTTATATCCAAAGCTTCTGATATGCTTTGGCAGAGAGAAGTTCTGAAATTTGTTGATGAAGATGCTGGTAAACTTGCTGACTCTCCTGAAGAGACAAACCAGGTACAACTGTTAGATTCAATTCTCATAACATCTAGGAAAGGAAATTGGTGGTGCTGGAAGGCGTGTCTTGCACTTTCTTCTTTGACTTACTTGGTTCTCTTTGAAAGTAATACATTCTATCATTTAAGCATTTAAAGTAGAAAAGGAAGGTAGTCCGATTGTTCATTGACTTTAATAAGATGGGGTTGATACCAATTACTTGCTTGAAAATGATGCTGCAATTGTTATGTTCATTTGTTGCAGCAGCAACTAATTGCTTATTGTGAAGGTGCTTCAACTATATACTTCCTTGTGTTCACTGAAGAGATTCTAATGCATTTGAGTGGTTTTCATTTGCATCTGCTTTCGGACATTCTTACCAATATTTAATTTCTTAGTTCATCACTTGCATTCAT
Organism: Erythroxylum coriaceum; assembly: GCA_026874005.2. Lineage (NCBI taxonomy): Eukaryota > Viridiplantae > Streptophyta > Magnoliopsida > Malpighiales > Erythroxylaceae > Erythroxylum > Erythroxylum coriaceum. Next base: position 953,954 of record JANQAP020000534.1, read on the forward strand.
TTGTTTTCTGGAAGATTCTGATGCTCTTTTTTCGTCACGTGTTCCATTAAAAAAACACTTTATGGCTGTAAAATGAATAGGATATGGGAAGTGATAGCGATGATGGTTTCCTGAAGCTATCTAGAACGCAAGAATGGGTGTTAGGTAGCAACTCAGCACCAGTGAATAAGAAAGAAGTTTCTGAGGTATGTCATGTTGTCATGATAGCTATTCAGAACTTATGGTTGGTTGTCATTTATACATTCATCTTGTTTACAGGGACTGCAAGATGATAGCGACAAAAGAAAGAAACTGAACTTTCTGAAGTATGAAGCTGTATGATACTTCCTTCAACTGAAGAATGCTATAATTTTTATTTCAGAACTAGGTTAAAGTTAGCCTGCCCTTCAAATAACATTTATGTTACTGATGGTATATGATGAAGTTATTGTTGGTTAATTGTTACTTCTTTCAGATACAAACTTTGCTTTTGTTTTTGAGCTTTACTTTTTATTGGTGTCCGTTTGTTCTTCATCAGGGATACCGGAAATTTATGTTAAATCTGTTGTCGTATAGATACTAGATTTTGTTGTGACTAAATGTTTTCCCCTTATATAAATGTTCTTTTAAATTGACCTAAACCTCTTTCCTTCCTGTGGTCTATAGGTAAAGAGACCAAATTTTGATTTCCATTTCTTCCTAACTTCTTACTGTGTTTCATTTGTAGTCTATGGAGCAATTTATACCTAAGATATTATTTAAAAAGTATATAACATTGGTGATTCTTTTTCTTCTCTGCAGCTCAAAAGGGAATTGATGCTGTTGTCAATTGGTATTGGAATTGCTTGTGATGGTTATTGTTTGATAACTTTATCAGTCCAGGTACGAGTTAACAGACAAAAGCAACATTATTATAAATTTGTCACTGTTATTGTTAGGAGTCTCAATAGAGATTGTATTATTGATAGTAGTTGAGATAATAACAAGCTGGAGCGAGCTTCCCCTCCTGGATAAACCAGGCCTACTTTTCTAACAATGATGATAGTAATCGTTGTTACTCTCTTCTCCCTAGCCAGC
>JANQAP020000534.1:962497-975255 GCA_026874005.2 Erythroxylum coriaceum
AGAATTGATGATGATGAATTAGGATGAATTACATATGATGTTAATGATTAAAGTGTGCTGGAATATTTTATATGGAGAGTTTTACTGAACATATATCTGTATTTTGGCTATAACTTAATCTTTGAATATCCAAATTGGATTAATTTTCATTTATAGTAAACTAGAGACTTAGGGCTACATTTTTGGTGAAGGAATCGAATTTGTAACATGTCCTTAAGAGTCTTGAAATTTAGCTTGAAGTTGAGAGTTGTGTTCTATCGAGGTATGAGAACAGTCTGTAGATTTTTGTTTATAACTTGCATTATACTGAACCAAAAATGCATAAAATTGATGTCATTAGACACTTAAGACATTGTGTAACATTTGATTAGGAGAAGGTGTTATCTAAATACCTCATTGTCTATGTCATAATGGTCATACAATTCTGACCCGAAATCTGCTTAAGAAAATCTGGAAAAAAATGCAGAACATGTGATATGGAAAAATATGGAATAGGTACTGTTTTGGGGTTTATGAACAATCATGAATTGTTGAACTGTGTATTGATGTTATTGAACTGAAACTGAAGTAAAAATGAAGGGGTCATCAACTGTACATGATAGAATTTTGATAATGACATGCTTGATTAATGGATTTAGGATGAAAAAGAGGCAATGTGCTGGAATGTTATGAACTAGAGAATTTTCATTGAACATGCTTCTGTATTTTGATTATATCTTGATCGTTAGATTTCCAAATGAGTAGATTCTTAATTCATATTAAATTAGAGACATATGGCTACAACTTTCTTGAAGAAATCGAATTTTAATTCTGTCTCTAAGAATTTCAAATTTTGGCATGTAAGTGAGTCTTGGCTTAGTTTGTGGCACTCCCAGGGACAGAAATCATGTCCTGTTGTTATTGAATAAACTGTATTGAGATAAGCTAAATCAGACAAAGGTTTCTTCACAAAAGTTGTAGCTTATTCTCTTTTCTTTCAATTGGTATAAAACTTGTAATTTTTGGATATTTTAATTGAGAGATATGAGTTGTACAATTTGAAAGCATGATCATGCACTAGCTAAAAGTTCAAATGTACTTAGTCTGTAGTATTGTGAGCATAACTCATAGAATAATGAATCAAATTGTATGATCTTAGTGTCATTCGAAACTTAAGAGAAAGGGATACATTTTTCTAGAAGGAAGTGTTGCCAAATTACTCCATTTACCTGGACTGAATACTCATGAAAATTTGACCCGAAAGTTTGTTTTCAGAAAAAATCTGAAATGATCAATGGGGTTATGATATTAGACTCCAATTGTTTTATTGAGGTGCAAACCCTAAGTACAAATTAAGCTATGTGAGTTTTGAACTATGAATAGGGATGTCAATGGGCCGGGTCGGGAATTTTTTAATTAAAAAAATATAAAATGGCGTTATTTTAGACAAAACGATGCCGTTTTGGACAAAACGACTCGCCAAACCCGGGCCAAAAACGGGCTGGACCGGGCCGAAATTACCATCCCTAACTATGAATGATCATGTGATGTGAAAGATGGAAAAATACCCAGGATTGTCATTGAACATGCATTGTACATATTTCATATACATAGACGTGCATAAATGAATACTTATACCATTGTGCAAAATTGTGATATGTGTAAATGTGTTTTGGATGATATAGAGGAGCATTTAGAGCGCCATCATCCAGACATTGCCGGGACTTCAAAGCAATAGCTTTCTGGAACGATTGATGAGTAACCTAGATGGTCTCATTTAATATTTATTTACTATAGATTCTATACTGAATGTGGAATGAACTATTTGTACTGATTCCGGACATGAAGCTTCGAAGATTCTGATTGATAAATGTGATATTGAAGTGTTCTTTGAATGTGAATTTGGTGAAATATGTGTTAATCAATATGTTTTTTGAATGCCAGACTAAGACCCGATGATATATGTATATGGGACTAAAAATGTGATTGAATAGGAATGAGATTGAAAATGGGAATGATTGAATATAACTGAGATGTATTTCATACACGAATGCATGATCAGATAATGATAGTTATGACATGAGTAGCTACCGAAAATGAGCCTAAAGCTCTGAAATGTGGTATAGAGTCAAAGGCTCGATATATGCAATGAGCCCTGCATCCACAACGGGTAAGGGACAGTATCAATGAGCCCAGTATCCACAATAGATACAGGACAATTTAGGCACTCAGTCATAACAACGTAATAATTGAAAGTGGGTCACATAACATTGCATATACACTTATTAAGTGTAATTGACTGATTGAATTGTAATGTGAATATGTATTTAAATGAGATTGGGATATGTGCATTATATGATATGTGTTGCAAATTGTTAAATGAAAAGTTATGAATTATGTGCTTATATGATTTGATGTGCGGTATGAATTGAGTGAACCATCGAGGATGGTTACATCATTGAGTTCGCAAAACTCACCAAAATTGCAACGTTGATATTTCAGATCCGAGAGAGGACATTGGAGACAGACAGATTCTACGAGAAGACTAATTCTTATACTTTTGCCATGAAATGGCTCAAAGGTCGGTCAGCTGAGACTGAAGGATTAGTTAGTAGTTTATATGCAATTCCTCTTTCAAGCAGTATGTTATGTATAGGGATTCGACATTGTATATATTCGGATGGTTTTGTAAAGCTAAAATGTAAGTTTGGTTTTTATGAAATGAATGGAGAATGCAATTGGTTTTAAAATTTGGTGACTTTTCTGTATAATAGTTGATGCCATGATTAATTTGGATATGTGTTTGCTCTAATATGTCATTATTATAGATTATATACTGGAATGTCCATAGGGTGTTCCGGTATGTAATTTATAGTAGTAGGGTATTACACAGGATGTACTGGAGGTACTAGAGATTGTTGACATAATGTGGCAGGGAAAATGGAGTAAGGATTTAAAAGGAAAAAAATAAATCCAAAAAACTGGAAAAAAATTTGACTTAAAGGATGAGGAGAACTAAAAAATTGAAACTTTAGAGTGAAGAAATTAACTGCAGAATGCAGAACAAGGAATCGACAGCCCCAGGAAAAGAGAAAAAAACCCTAGTGCTCTGATGTAGTTTTAAGGAATAAAATTATTTTCTGCTTATCATTAAAAAGTTACAGAGCTGTAGTACAAATACAATGTATGAATCACCAAAAGAAGGAAACTACTAACTAGGAAAATATAAGCTAGGAAATTAAATAAACTAATTTATAGATATATCTACTAATTAATTACAGAATATTTCCTTTCCTTTTATATCTAAACCAACAATTATATTTCTTGGTAAGCACCATAAAGAAAAATTAAATTAAACATGCTAAAGTTATATGGTTGCTATAAGTAAATTATAGAGAATTGTTGATAAAATGAAGCCACTTAAGATTTCACTATGTCCACAGCCTTCCAAAGTTTCTCATTGCTTTGAAAATTGCAAAGCAGTAAATTGATGCACAGATATGAAATGATGCGGTGTGTACGAGTGTTAGAAAGGTATTCTTGCAATTCATTTACTCATTCAACTTCATTGAGAACTAAAAGTAGACACAATGTTTGAGATGCATGCTTGCATTAAGTTGATAACTCTCCACTGTTGTTTCTTTTGTAATACAGCTGAAAATATTCTCATACCCAAATGAGGCATTAGGCCATCCTATTTCAAAGGAAAATGTAGTGCCACAAATACAGAAACCGAACAATGATTTCAAGAATTGACTAGGTGGAAATCATAACAAGAATAAAAACATAGCTAAAATATGCATGCAGGCAATAGGACATCAGGGCAAACAAGGTCAAGAAATAGTAAGCTCCTCACATTGCCGACAAATATGGAGCGAGTATCAGCTTCAATTTTAAGGAGTGGTCTAAATTATAAAATTATCCTCTTAAAGGTCTCTCAAATAAGGACTTGAAGAGTTACAAGTCACTTCGATTAAAAACAAAATCACAATTGATTAAAAGCTATAAACATATGCTTATTATTACAATCCATAAACCAAGTATGACTAACACCTATAGAAGGGAAAGGTGTTTAACAAATCAAGTCAATGAATATGCTACACATTCTCAACGTCCCTCCAGTTGTCCAAAGTCTCATTCTTTTTCTTCTTCTGGTTGTTACTATTTTGGGAACTAGTAAATTGGGAAACAGTTATTATTGATCTTCTTCTTCCCCTCCTCCTCCTCCTCCTCCTCTTTCGAGACTGAAAACAAAAATAAACATGTGAACTTTATAGAAGTAAAGATTTCATTTATTTAGGACACAGATTTAGTTAAAAACGTCTTATTTATCTTATACCTGCAATGGAACAGATGGATATCCGTGAACTTGTTCATCACTAACCTAAAAGAGTATAATAGGATTACAATGGAGTTTAATATTAGAACAAGCTTGTAAAGAAAAAAATTCAATCTATAAAAAGCCAAGGAATAAGCAATCATTTCTGAGAACTCTCCTTATAACACTCTATAATGGGCTATTATTGGAGGGATCAACCTATCAATAAAACCTCAAAAACAATCATAAGATTAAAAACAACTACTCGTAACTATTGTTGCAACTAAATGAATAAGAGAAAGCAACTTTTGAGAAGAGGATATATGGTAAGTACAGATAGGAAAAGACAAAAACATGAAAAAAGTTGGGAAGAACTTACAATGGTGGTTAGGAGTATGTTAGAAGCCTTGAGAACTTACAATGGTCGGGAGTTGAAACGCAAGTAAAGATGTGAGCTTTATAGGGAGGTGGAGGTGGTAGTTGGGATCTTTCGTAACATCATCAACGCTACAAAAGAAGCATAATATAATTGAAAGCTAATTAATTATGAGAGAAGAAATGAAATACCTTATATTTATGGTCGAATAAAGAGAAGGGGTATGTGAGAGAGATTGTAATTCTGGATTTGTTGTAGAAGAACATGACACTCCTGTATATCCAGTTGCCGGAGTCTGGAAATGATTGGAGACAGTAGATGATGCGGCAATGTCTTCAAAATTGGGCATTTGGTCATTTGGAACTTTTGAAGACGTGGCATAATTGTAATTATCTCCATCAACCACTCATCAATATCACCCCACTCTTCCTATTCTATAAAACAATAAAATACAAGTGTTTTCAGTTTTGGGAATGACACCAGTGAAGTTGGTTCTTCTTTTTCAATTCCCATAAATTCAACACTCACTTTTTTTACTCTCATATTCAACAAGTATAGCTCTTCAAGGCATGGTAACTTCCCCAATGGAGGCAATTCTTCACAATTTTCACAAATATTAATCCTAAGCACTCTTAACAGATTCAACTTCATTATCCAACTTGAAAACAATGTCTTCCCCTTATAATTTTCCATATACAAATCTTCCAAATCTGAAGGTGGCTCTAAAGCTTCAAGTAACTCTTCCTCATTATCCTTCCTATGATATGCTCTGTAGTACAAATTCAAACCTGTAATGTCCTTCTTTTCCTTAAGTTGTGTTGTTCTGGCCTCCTCTATCTTGCTCACTTTTCCCAACCCCCATATGTTCAAAGTTCCTCTAAGATTATTCAACTTCCCCATTTCAAGAAGATTCATCCTCATACAACTGTATGTAGATGTCACTCAACTCTTTGAGACACCAGAGATTTCCTATTTGTTTGGGAAGTTGTTTTAACTTGGAACAAAACCTAATTTCCAAGTACATCAAGCTAACTAGTTCTCCAATCCCTTGAGGCAATTCTATCAGATTCTCACACTCGTTAAGAATTAATGTTTGCAAATTGTAACAACCTGAAACTTGTCTAAATTTGCATTACAAGACAAGTCAAGCCACTTCAGATGAACTAATTTACTTATTGAAGATGGAACTTCTTTAATGTCACAACTGCTGAGGTCTAAAGTTCCTAGACAAGTCAAATGGTCCAATATATCCTTAACTACATTAACAGTCGATAATGATTTAATAGACAAACTGTGCAATTTGTTGACACCATAAATAGAGCATCTTTTTGTATTAACAAAGTTAAATGATGAGCATCTGTATCTGCATGTAAGGAGTTTATATTGAGCTCTATATCATTTAGGACCTAAATCATCAAGCACCCACTTTTGGTAAATGTTTGAGCCAGATCACTCACCATGTCATGCAACATACAAGTACGATCATTGTTGGACAAATTTTGGAACAAAGAATGTGCAATTAAATTCTCGAAGTAAATCTCACCATCTCCAAATCTTCTTCTTCTTCTTTTCCCCTTAAATAGCCTTGATCCATCCACATACCAATCAACCTTCTTTTTTAAATTTTATAATCTTTGAGAAAGATAGCACAATATAGAAAACATTGCTTTAATGGTAATGACAAATCATAATAACTAACTTCAAAGAGTCTATGGCATCATCACCTTCCCATTCCTTTCTTTCCAAGATTCTAAACCATTCTTTTTCAGATTTTTTAAAATTGAGGAGTCCTCCCACAGCGGTGGCAACAAGAGGCAAACCTTTGAACTTATATGCAATTCTTCTACCAATGCTCTCCAAATTCTGACGATCACCTTGAATAAGAGCGATTTAACTAATTTTTGACCAACACTCTTCTGAAATCAAAAATACTATCTTGTGTATGCTCTCAGGATTGCACCGTATAATTTTAGCAACCCTTTCATTATGCGTGATTACTAGAATTGTACTTACTGGCAAACCACACTTGAAAATTTGTTCTAATTCCTCCCATTTACTATGATTCTCTCTCCAAACATCATCTAAAACAAGCGGGAACCTTTTCTTATTACGAGTTGCACTTATCTCCTTTAATACATTTTCTAATTCTTTGAAATCTCGTGTAAAGGAAGAACCATAAAGAGATTCAAGAATTGCTTTAGCAATGCGCATTTCATCGAAAGGTTTTAAAACACACACCCACATCTTCTCTTCGAAATGAGATTGAATCTCATTGTCATTATAAATCAATTTAGCCAGAGTCGTTTTGCCAATTCCCCCATCCCCACCGGGGAGATGATATGGAGTTTGGATTTAACATTAAATATAATACTCTTGACGCTATCTTTTTCTTCATCTCTACCTTTTACTTTGAGTATATCGATGAAAGAAGTGGTCACATGTCTCTCAATACGCTTCTTAATTTTTTTGGATGAATTAAGTTGATACCTAACTTTATCAGTTGCAATGTCATCTAATCTTGGTTGAATTTCTCTTCTTTTGCCTCCAACTACATGACGAAGACCAACGTGACTTGTAGTAAAGCAGATGCAATGAAAGAAGGAGAGTACCTTGTACTTGAGATGATTTTGATTGGAAGAGTGGTATTGATTTTGGAGCTTTGAAGTCTGAATCCAAGTTTTCCACTCATCTAACACATCGTCCATGTCTGAATCCGACGAGAAATCACCACCTGATTGGAGTCTTCATGAAAACTGCACAGTGCTGAAAATAATTACGAAAATTCCACCTAAGTTTTGTCTTTTTGTTTTCTCTCTCACTTTTCACTCTTGCCCCTGATTCCCTTTTTATTTCACTTAAATACCTAGGGTTAAAAGGAACTCTTAAGTCATGTGGACTTGGGCCTCACTTAGGAGTGACCCAACCCACAGTGGCGGTAGCCCAGGGGGACAAGGGGGGGCTACTGCCACCCTTCATCAAAAAAATTTTTTAGTACACACATATATATATAGTAGTACATATATATATATATATATTTTGTTTTGATTCGCCCCCTCTTAAAAATTGGCCGAGCTTCGCCGCTGCCAACCCAACAAATCTCCCCCTCATGACTAAGGGGAGGACTTGGCCATCCCGACCATCAAGCAGTAAGTCTCAAGCTTCTCCCTCGACAATGCTTTAGTCATCATACAGCACCATTATCATCTGTACGAACCTTCTCTAGCTCCAATAACTTGGAATTTACCACATCTCGTATCTAATGATACCTAACATCAATATGCTTTGACTTTGCATGGAAACTAGCATTCTTACTAAGATAAATGGCACTCTGGTTGTCACAAAATAACACATACCATTCCTGCTTAAAACCAAGCTCAAGAAGAAAGTTCTTCATCCATAACGGCTCCTTGCAAGCCTCTGTAGCTGCAATAAACTTAGTCTCAGTGGTTGACAAAGCAACACACATTTGTAACCTTGATTGCCATGCTATAGCTCCCCCTGTAAACTTGATCATGTAACCTGATATAGACTTTCTAGAATCAACATCTCCTGCCATGTCTACATCAATAAAACCAACTAACAAAGGTATATCACCACCAAAACTAAGACTCAAATAAGTTGTACCTTTGAGATACCTCATAATCCACTTTATAACATTCCAATGCTCTTTACCGGGATTAGAGAGAAAACAACTAACTATACCAACTGCATGAGCAATGTCTGGCCTAGTACATACCATAGCATACATTAAACTGCCAATTGCTGAGGCATATGAAATTTTCTTCATCTCTTCCTTCTCTTTGTCTGTAGAAGGACACTGCTTGTTCCTCAACTTGAAATAAGGAGTAAGTGGGCTGGCAACAAGTTTAGCTTCATGCATACTAAACCTTTTAAGTACCTTTTTTATGTACTTTTCTTGTGACAAATACAGCTTCCTAGTATCTCTGAAGCGAATAATCCTCATGCCTAAAATCTGCTTGACATAACCCAAGTCTTTCATAGCAAAAAACTTACTTAGCTACTTCTTCAATTCAGCAATCCTAGAAGCATTCTTGCCCACAATCAACATATCATTCACATAAAGTAACAAGATGATGAAATCATCATCTAAAAATCTGCATAAAAACATAAAATGATCCCCAGAAGTCTTCTTGTAGCCTTGCTCCCCCATAACTGACTCAAACTTCTTATACCACTGCCTAGGAGCCTACTTCAATCCATACAAGCTCTTCTTCAGTTTGCATACATAATTTTCTTTTCCTTTCACCTTGAAGCCCTCTGGTTGTTCCATGTAAATCTGCTCCTCCAAGTCACCATGAAGGAAAGTTGTCTTCACATCCATCCGCTCAATCTCCAAATCAAAACTAGCAGCCAAACCAAGAACTGTTCAGATAGAGGACATCTTTACAATAGGAGAAAATATGTCATCAAAATCAATACCATTCCTTTGACCAAATCCCTTAACAACCAATCTATCCTTATACTGTGGCTTCAAACTGTGCTCTTCAGCTTTGATTTTGAACACCCACTTGTTCTTCAAAGCTCTCATCCCTTAGGTAACTTCACTAACTCATTGGTGTGATTCTCATGCAAAGATTTCATTTAATTTTGCATAGCGTCAATCCATTGAACCTTATGCTCATCTTCAATGGCTTTTTCATAACACTCAGGCTCTCCCCCATCAGTGAGTAACACCCACTCATCAGATGAATAACGGGAAGAAGGAACATGTTGTCTAGCAGATCTCCTAAGTGGAACAGTTTGTTCAACAATAAATTCAGGAGCGGGAGCATCTACCTCATCAACAACAGCACCACCATCAGCATCCTTAACATCAATATGCTGCTTAGGAGCATGATTATGGATATCATTATGATCATCAAGTCCAGCAACATCATGTTCACTTATCTGAGGAACAGGATCAAGATTAACTAGGCCACTAGAACTAAAACACTCTGGCTTTTCTACCTTATCAATATCTTCAATGGTTTGATCCTCTATAAAGATGACATCACGGCTTCTCTCAAGCTTTTTCTCAACAGGATCATACAACCTATAACCAAACTCATCAAGGTCATAACCAATGAAGATACACTGCCTCGTCTTGGAATCCAGCTTAGACCTTTCATCTCTAGGCACATGCACAAAAGCTTTGCATCCAAACACCCTCAAGTGGTCATAGGAAACATCCTTGCCATTCCACACTCTGTTTGGAACATCACCCTGTAAAGTAATAACAGGAGACAAATTAATAACATATGCAGCAGTTAATAAAGCCTTATCCCAAAAGGAATTAGACAACTTAGCTTTAGAAAGTTGCTTCTGACTCTCTCCATCAAGGTCCTACTCATCCTTTCTGCCAACCCGTTAAGCTGAGGAGTCTTTGGGGGAGTCTTTTGGTGTCTAATACCCATCTCCTTGCAGTATTCATCAAACGGTCCACAATTCACCATCGTTGTCAGTGCCAATGCACTTCAGCTTCTCCCCTATCTCCCTCTCAAACAAAGCTTGAAACTACTTAAAGATACCCAACACTTAGTCTTTTGTCTTTAAGATATAAACCCACAATTTCTTGGAATAGTCATCAATGAATGTGACAAACTGCAATGCACCCCTCAAAATCTTCATCTTGAAAGGACCACACAAATCAGAATGCATCAACTCAACTAACTCTGTCTTTCTTAAAGTAAGATGAGTCTTGACAAAAACTATATTTTGCTTCCCAGCCAAGCAATGCCCACAATTCTCCAGTTTAGCACCCTTCAAATATGATAAAAGTTTTTTTCTTGGCCAATGCATTCAATCCCTTCTCACTAATATGGCTAAGCCTTCTATGCCATAACACTGAGGAACAATCGTTCTCCATTGCATTCACCCTGTTAGTGCATACTGAAGCTGATGTTCAGTATAAGCCAAAGTGTTTTCTACCACGAGCCACCACCAAGGAACCTTTAATGAGCTTCCACATACCTCCACCATTGGTACTCACATAACCCTCATCATCAAGAACACCAACAAATATCAAGTGCAAACGAATATCAGGTGCATACTTAACATTATTTAAAACAAGTTTAGTTCTTATACCTGTTTCTAACAAAATTGTCCTAATGCCAGCCACTCTAGATATAGTCTCATTTCTCATATTCAATACCCCATAGTCACCTGGAGTATAAGATGAGAAAAAAAATCCTTCTTTGATGTAACATGAGAACAAGTACCAGTATCCACAACCCTGCTTGACTAATGACAAATAACCCCAACTAGGCTCTCATCAAGGACTATCATAAGGTCTTCTTCAGTGGCAATACCAACACAATTCTCATTGTCATTCTCTTTCTTTTCTTTCTTGCCTTTGTTCTCTTTCTTCAACTTCCAGCAATTTTTCTTCAAGTGGCCTTTCTTACCACAGTGAAAGGACTCAACATCTTTGTATCTGCCTTTAGATTTACTTCGACTATGTTCCCTATTCTAAGAAGCCCGGTTCTTGTTTCTCCCTTTAGAGCAAGTTACCAAGACATCTGATGAAGAGGAACCCTGAGACTTTCTTCTCATTTCTTCATTTAATACACTGCTCATGGTAAGTTCCATGGAGATAACACCATCTGGAGCAGAATTTGACAATGAAGATCTAAAGGTTTCCCACGAATCTGGTAAGGAGCCAAGGAGAAACAAACCCTGTATATCTTCATCAAATCTAATCCCCATTGCAGACAACTGATTCATAATTCCTTGAAAGTTATTCAAATGATATGTCATAGGAGTTTATCACTGTACTTCAAGGCTAACATCTGTTTTATCAAGAACATCTTGTTGTTACCAGTCTTTCGAGCATACAATCTCTCAAGCTGCTCCCACAAGGTTCGAGCATGTGTCTCTTCAGAAATGTGATTCAACACATTGTCTAATAAAACCACAAACCTGTCTTTGCATCAGATTCCATTCTTCATCCGATTTATCATTAGGTTTTTGCGTGGCAAATACTGGTAGGTAAAAATTCTTTACATAAAGCAGATCCTCAATTTTGCCCTTCCAAAGAGCATAATTGGCACCATTCAAAGTAACCATCCTACTTGTGTTGACTTCCATTGTTCACCACAACCACAGATATCTCGAACCTAATACTCTGATACCAGTTGTTAGGAAAGTAGGAAGTGGTCACGCAGTGGAAACAAAGTAAGCAAGATCAATAAACCTTTCCCTGTGAGAACAAGTACAACCAATAATAAAAACCAGTGTTTTAAAAACCGAGCTGAACCAGCTGGTTAGACAGGAGAATCGGTGACCTGGAGCATGAAACGGTCCAGTTTAGCCCTTATTTTTTGTGAGTCATTGACTCGTTCATTTTGCAGTCAGACCAGTAAAAACCGCTGAACCAGTGAAAGAAAGGACCGGCCGGTTCATTTAAAATGAAGAGTTTTCATTTAAAAATCAAAAGATTCAAAACTCTGGGAATTAAGAATACAGAACGCCACTCTATCTCCACTGTCTTAGGTCTCATCTCAGCCACTGCCACTATTCACTTCACTCTTCATCAGCTAAAATCCTTAGTAGGTCTCTTTTTAATTTTTATCTTTCTCTCTCACGTCTCTCTCTCTATCTCTCTTAATAAGTTTGTGTTTCATTTTTCCTGTGCTTCTTTTGGGAATTTGAAGGTTCATTCTTTCGAACTTCTATGGCTTTTTATTTTTATTTTCATTCTTCTCTGGGTGGAAGTCTTGGGTATCTTTCTGGTTCTGGATATCAACTTTTGCATTGCGTCTGTTTCCAGTTCCACTTAAGGCATGTGATTAGGGAGAAAAAGAACATAAAGCATTGGGAAGAAAAAAAGCAAAGTTAGAATGACGAATGACTAAGAATCCCATTTTCTTTATCCTTCTCTTCAATAAACAAATGATTGGCTAGGCACACTTTCAACTTTGACATCTGTTACTTTCCAGTTTTCACTTTTGCATCAAACATAAAATTCAAGTTTTTTTATATTTTTAATAACAAGATATTTTTTATGTTGTACTGTACTTTATATTAGCAGCACCTTTTTAAGTTAAACCATTGCAAACTATGTTGGATTTAAAGAATTAATTAATA
>JANQAP020000534.1:989451-1003524 GCA_026874005.2 Erythroxylum coriaceum
TTGGCGGGTTGTCCTATTTCTACCAGCCCTCCCTTTTTAAGTCACATATCAAGGATTGAATTTAATATCAGTAATAAACGGAGAATTTAGCCACGATCAAGTTAGGTTTGGCCGTAATTACTTTATTATAAGATTAATCAGTAATTACTTTTTAATTTATTATGTATTTATTTAATAAGTATAAAATTTTGTAATTAAATTATTAGAAAATTTTTAAGAATAAATCTAAGGATTGACAAAATAAAATTTATCTTATTCGAAATTAATAAATTAAATATAAATTAATTAGTTTCTGTTCAACTTGACTCGATATTAGGTGTTCAGCTCGACTTGAACCCGACCGCCACTGGGCCAGGTTCAGGCTCCGGCGCGAATCCAACCAGAACCGTTGTCATGCCAGAAAGACCTATGCCAATGGTATTAAAGGAACAACGTAACCTGTAGTTTCAGAACATTGTCTTTCAGTGCTCGAGAGCATTCATCCTTGGTCACTTTGTGTTTGCCATTAAATGATCATTAACTGCAATGATTATCCTCTCAAATAAGATCATCAAGAGCGTTGGATCTATCATCACAAAATGACAATTTCAGTTTCTGATCATTTATGAGATTGTTTTGGCATGCCCACTTGAACTGAACACCAGACTCATGAACCCAGTTACAGGCTATAACGTCGAAAGCAAGAAAATTTTGACGAAGAGGACATTAACTGAGGACTTGCACCGGAGAAAGATATTTTGATGAGCCTAATGACATTTGTCTAACCAAAGAGATGATTTTTACACGGGGAGCAAGCCTAAGGAAGGAGCTGGATAATGACTCGATGTAGTGTTGACACGAATTGTAACTGCAATACTTGAAGATGTCACTAAACTCCACATAAATTCAGGCTGGATCTTGGTTTCTTCTTCATACAGACCAGACCACCCTTCACATTGCCATTACCGTTTCTTTCTAATCCTTTACAGGCCAAGTTCAGTGCTATTTTCACCTTCTGATACTGGCTTGCCTTGCCATGAACGTCAAAGTTGTGTGTTTGCTTCTAGGTGCGTTACTCAGTTTTTCAGCTCAGAATGGAGTTTCTGGAGAAGAGGTAAACAGCTATGGCCACGAGTTGTGGTGGTGGTGGTGGCACCATATGCCTCCTCCGTCTTTAGGTTCGCCACCTGCCGCAGGTTCCATGTCTTCACCACCCGAAGCACCACCGTTGATATATCCAAAGCCGATACACAAACGGCCTCCTGGCATATTTCCCAAGCCGATACATAAATGGCCTCCTGCTATGTTTCCACCACTGACAACTCCTTCCGCCTTCAGACCACCAAATTTTCCACCAAAGGAAAAACCACCAACCTACGTATCGCCACCCAATGTGCCTTCTCCAGTTCCATCACCACCTCCGGAAGTTACATACCAGCCACCGACCCATGTACCTTACTCACCACCCCCACTTCCCGAATATCCTCCACCTAGTCACCACTATCCAGTGAAGCCACCGCCGGTAGAGAAACCCCCAACGCCAGCTTATAAACCTCCAGTTTCGCCACCCCATATATATCCACCGCCTGTTTCCCCTATAAGCAAGCCACCACCAGTAGAGAAGCCACCAACGCCAAGTTATAAACCACCAGTTTCACAACCCCACATAAATCCTCCGCCTGTTGTTCCTATAAGCAAGCCTCCACCGGTGCATAAGCCTCCAATTCCAAGTTATGGAACTCCACTTTCGCCACCACATAAGCCCCCACCAGTTCACAAGCCTCCAACTCCAACGTATCGGCCTCCCACTCAACCACCAGGAGGACATCCTACACCGTCAATTCCAATTTACCAACCTCCAACTTCACCACCTCATCTTTTTCCTCCGTCAAAGCCTCCACCAGTGCATAAGCCTCCAAGTCCAACTTATGGACCTCCACTTTCGCCAACACATCACAAACCTCCATCTCCAACGCATCGACCTCCCACTCAACCTCCAGGAGGATATCCTAAACCGTCACCTCCAATTTACCAACCTCCACCTTCACCACCATTATACTCGCCACCTCATCATTTTCCTCCGTAAAAGCCTCCACCAGTTCATAGGCCCCCAATTCCAAGTTATGGACCTCCACTTTCGCCACCACATAAGCCACCATCAGTTCACAGGCCTCCAACTCCAATGTATCGATCTCCCACTAAACCACCGGGAGGATATCCTACACCGTCACCTCCAACTTACCAACCTTCACATTCACCACCATTATACTCACCACCTCATCATTTCCCTCCGTCAAAGCCTCCACCAGTGCATAAGCCCCCTAGTCCAAGTTATGGACCGCACAAGCCACCACCGGTTCACAAGCCGCCAACTCCAACGTATCGACCTCCCACTCAACCACCAGGAGGATATCCTATACCGTCAACCCCAATTTACCAACCTCCAACTTCACCACCATTATACTCACCGCCTCATCATTTTCCTCCGTCAAAGCCTCCACCGGTTCAAGGGCCACCAGCACCAACTTATAAGCCAAAACCACATCCACCAACAAAGCCTCCCTATTCACCTCCACCAATTTACAAACTTCCTCCTTGCCCGCCAGTACACATTAAGCCACCGCCAACTCCAACATACAAACCTCCAAGTTCTCCACCATCTCATCATAAACATCCACATCCTCACCATCATCCAAAAACCCCACCTTCTGTACCAACTTACCAGCCTCCACCAACTCCAACATATCAACCACCTCCATCTGTGCCTGCACATTCTCCTCCAATTTCCTATCCATCTTACCCTCCTCCACCATCTCTATACCCACCTACCACTCCGTAGCCTCCACAAGAATATCATCCCCCATCATTTGTGCACAACTAGAATTTCAAGTCACTATCCTAGTGACAAGAGTGACTCAAATAATCACTTTCAAGCTATACAATGTTATATTTATCTGCTTTGCGAGAAATATAAATAAGATGTGTGGAGGCTTTAGCTTATATAGTTTTTGAACTTATTTGTACCATATTCAGTGCAATTGAGTACTATTTTGCGTAAACTGAATAAGGTTGAACTGTTGAGTTGCACTCATCATATCGCTGCACAAACTTGTTTTATGCGTTAAAACTTGACGCCACAAAAAAAAAAGTAAGACTCAGATAGAAGTTTGTTTGGAACATTGAAGGTCAGTTCGCACTTGTTATTAAAGCTACTTCAGTTTGGAGCTTGGAGCTGCTTGTGTAGGAGCAAAACTTTCACTTTTTCTTGTAGATTTTGATTGTAAGAGGGGGCTCAAAAGGGTAGATCTAATTAAATTACCGTGAAGAGATTGAAACGTCAATTGGTTGGGCATTCACATTTTAAAACCTACAAGTTCTGAAACAGCACTTATGTGGATCAGTTGTTCAGCATACTAAAGCAAATGGAAATACACATCACTGAACTGTTGCAGCCTTCTGTTACGATAAGGCTTCAAGTGCTAAATTACCCATCAACCTTGCAAGAGGTAGGGGACACTTGGTAACAATATCAAGTTTAGACGTATTGGACGCACGCTCAAATAGAGATATGCTCAAACAGGCAAGTTCCCTTAAAGTCAATCTTGAAGAGAGGAACCCCTGCCAGTAATAAGGATCTAAATTAAAGAAGGCATCGAAGAACCTCCTAGTCCCGTTCAGATCAAGTTGCAACAGAGTCTCCATCCCAAAAGAGTAGAACTCCCTTACACATTTTCTGTCCAATGACCATAAGCTTTGCCACACCCTATGATGCAGTGCCCTCCCTCTGATCATTCTGGCTGAGCCAAGGCATTCGGCAATGGCATCAGCTATAACAGGAGCCAAGGCCATTGTCCGAACCAGCATGTAACCAGTAGAAGGGTGGACTATTCCTGAAGTCCCACCAAAAGCCATCACGCTTTGAGGAATTAATGGAAGAGGACCACCCATTGGAATTAAACACTTCTCATCTTCTATAACTGTCTTCACTCTGATTCCCAAATGTCTTAATCTTGCCACCATCCGCTTCTTAATCTCCATGTAAGATAACATTGGTCGGCTAACCAGAGAGGTTTCTTCCAAAAAGATCAAGTTTTGATCAAAAGGCATGGCATACAAGAAGGTTGGTATTCGTGAATTGCTGGCTCGCAAATAAGGTTCGTTTCCCATATGGGAATCTCTCCAATCCATAAGCACCATCTTGTCCAAATCAAATGGATGCGAATCCACTTCAGCTAGAATACCATGGGCAATCTGATAACCATGGTTTCTTGGCTTATCATACTCTATGAAAGTACTAGCAAAACCACTTGCATCAACAATCAAGCTCGCTTTAATCTCACTCCCATCATCACAGGCAATCGAAGATTCAAACTCGCCATGTTTCACCTCCCAAACTTTAGCCTTATGAAATCTAACACCATTAGAGACACAATTCTCCAACAAAGTAGTCTTTAGCAAATTCCTACTAACACGACCGTAAGCTCGGTCCATATACCGGGTCCTACGATCATGAATATAGACACAAGTCATCGGCCATGTTTTGTCCAGACAATCTCCAAGCCCCAAGCCCTCAAATTCATCGACCCAAGAACCATAATTGTTTGGCAACATAGAAAGAGGAGAAGGATCAACGCAACATACCTTGACCCCATACCGGGACACTTGGTCAGCAAGACGGAGACCAGCAGGACCAGTGCCAATAACGATCAAATCAAAGCGAGAACGGTCAGAAGGATGAAACCATGACAGATCAATATCCAAAGACCCCAGCTTTGACTCCGGTTTCAAGTCAAGGAAGTTTCCCAGATTGCTGCTTTGGACTCTGAGGCGACGCGTTTTGGAAGATGCAAAACTGGGTTTTGGAGAAGTCAGCAAGGGGGTGTGCCGTACATGGTTGATTGGAGATGATTTGATTGCAGGAGGTTGTGAGAATGGTCTGAGAAGTGTTGCCATGAGAGAGAGAAACAGAGAAGAAAGTGGAAGAGAAAACGGGGGATAGTGACATAGTACTAGTGATGGGAAAACTATGTACAGAAAAAGGAATCTGTGAAAGCGGAGATGGAAGCGGCAGCTTTGTATTCCAGTTTTGGCGCAATGCTTTAGATGATATTCATGCCTCAATTTCGCAAAGATGTTAGTCTTAACTCCGACTTACGACAAACCGCAGACCTCTAATCCTGTCTTGTCTTGTGTCTGATGTATTAAAAATTCTTTCATCTTGGTCAAGAAATGAACAGCTTGGTTAGGTGCCTATCATAGTCAGACCTCATCATTTTGAGGACGTGTGCCAAACCACTTCCCGTAATTGGCTAAGCCACTATGGAACTATGGAAGTGAGTTTGGTACTACCAAATGAAGACTGTTAGTACTTGATTTTTGATATTTTCGCCGCAATACCGCTAATCACCTCTTTCTAATAAGCAACATATTAAATAAATTATATATTTTAAATAAATTACTTAACAAACTATTAAATTAAATACAAGTGATGATAACATTTTAAAAACCAACTTACTACCAATTTTCAAAATAACTTGAGCCTTTGGATGGACCGACATGAAAAAAGCTGCTATACTAATTTCGATTTATCGTTTTGCTTCTAGTCATTTTTCGTTGTCTTAGGACCAAAGCACGGTGTTACCCTACCCTATATCCTAAAATCTTTAAGGAGCAGCTCAATCGCATAAAAACGCTTAGTGATTATCACAGATTCTTTTCAAGATATGTAAATTACAGGGCCTAGGCAACACCGTTTAAAACAAGGCGGCTGACATTTAGCGTCATCATGCCCAATCAACATTTGTTTGATACGCCAACTCAAAAAACAACCTTATGAACCCCATCAATTGACCACACCAAAGATCCAGGCGTGTACAGAATGTATACAGATTCTCCCCGACGAGGTAATTGGAATACAACACACGGGAGTTTAGATCCTCTTTATCACTTAACCTGTTTCAACCCTATTTCTGCCTCAAAACAATGCCGTTTTATGTATAAACAAATTCAAAACGATGTCATTTTACGGCAAAAATAAGGTTGAAATAGATTAAGTGGTATAGAAGATCTAACGCCCGTATCCAGCTTCCCAAATCATATAAATTGCTTGTAACAAAAGCCTCAACAGTACGAAAATCTATAATTTTGTTACGGTCATTCTGTAGATACATAGATATCATGTACTCCTTCAAACTTGATAATTCAATGGAGCTGCCCCTCAACATAATTCAGGTAGTTGACTCTTGCAAATGGTCATGGAATACCTCAGCACAAATTCAACACCATCAAGACCGGAATTCAAGATCTACAAGAAGCTAAAGTGATGCCTCCACAAAAAGCAGCGATTATTAGGTATAGAAACAGAACAATCACAACCGTTAAAAGTGCCCTGCAATGTCAATATAAATTCTTTGGTCACTTGAAATCTTATAAATTTTTTAAAATTAACAACTGAAAACATGAATGATATTTCCATGACAACTACAGTAAGAAGATCACTTATACCGTCTTGTGCCACAATAAATTACCATGTACGTTTTTTAGCACAAACAATTTCATACAGTAGTTACTAAACAAATTATTTAACAATTTCTAGTGGAAGGAGAGATAGCTCAAGCACAGACCCATCTCCCAGAGTTGTGAACGGAGATCGTTTTAGTGTAACGACAGGTGGGATGTAATTCCAGCATTCCTTCCTTGGTTTAGGTGCACATATATCGTTCAACAATGGAATTATAACTACAAGGTTAATTTTGTTAAATATTCATTAAACTACATTCTCCTTTCCAATAATACATCTCCAATTGCATTCCCTTCTAGTACATCGTTTCAAACACTAACCAAGTAAAGTGAGTAAAGAACATCAATCTTGCATAGACCAAAAAATGTTCTAATAATTAAAGAGAGAATTAATTAAGGATGCTGCAAACATAGAAGAGAAGCCCAGAGACTTACATCAGTCAGTTTAAGAGTAAATCACACTAGCATATTCATGAATAGATAGGATAAGATGAACATCACAGATGGAGAAACGAGGGAGTACTTCAATGTAAGCTTTATGAAGGTCTTCTTACTGATATGCATATAAGTGTACAAAGTGCAGAGATATATGACAACTAGAGAGGAATAACAGTAGAAGTTGAATTATAAACAAAGGCCATTCTATGTTGTCAGAAGCAACACTTCCCAATAATTTCTTTTATGATCATTTCTGACTTTTAAGATTTTTGGCTCTATTACTTCCTTCTTTTTATCTTTCCTTTTCCCTCCAACAATACACGGTATGAAATTTTGAGTCTTTAGTTATTTTGATCAGTAAAACAGAAAAATTAAAAAGCAACTTGCAAATTACAACTCAAGTGGCAAAATCATGGGGACTTACAATAGTTTGGCATTTTTCATCCAAAGAGCTCTGCGGAGGCGTTTAGACTGTTTCTTGAAATGAAACGCACCATCTTGCATCGTCGCAGTTTTATCAACAAGAAGTTCTATTCGGTCACCTCTCTCCAATATTTTCTCTATGTTCTCCACCATAATAGTTCGAATCTGCAATTGACTTGCTTAAGCACAAAAAACACCTAAAACCAACCAGTTCCAACACTTCCACTTGTACACAAAAACAGAAAAGCAAGAAAACTAAAGGAATGTACAACACAGGAAGTATACGTTATACGCCACAAACATGAAAAGGGATCTTGGTTTTAGAGCGAAGGTAAAAGTTACTATTGTCTAGGAACCTCTGTTTCAAATCCTAGTTTTCGAAATGAAAAAATTGAAAAGGAAAAAACAAAAGAAGAGGATGCATGAGTTTGACCTCTGGAGGAAGTCACAAAGACAAAAGAGCTGGACTTGCATGCCTTGAATGGAACTAAATATAGTACCAAGAAAAACCAATTTCTAGGCAACACACACCTTTTGTGATAAACTACGGGTTACATTGCAAAAGCAATTATGTCACTTTTGTTAGAATGCAAACAGAAATTATTATCTTTCACAAAACAGTCCAGAATTCTGACAACAGAAGATGGAGATGGTAAATGGCTAGGAAGGTGTGCATATTCAAAATGAAATAGGTAGCGTTTCGTGAATTTGAAAGACAAGACGCTCAGAAAGTATAAGGTCCTGCCATGCAGCATGACCAACATGAATAAATAAAGTTGAACTGAGCAATATATGACAAACAAAAAAGTTCAGATTTCCAGATAATGAAGATACTTGCCTCATCAACTTCGCTTCTTACGCGAGCAAGAGTGTCAGCACTAGGATTACTAGAGAAAAACTCCATTTGCTGATGCAAGACCCTAGAGAATTCATCATTCATAGCATAGGCAGGAGCATAGTGGGCCACTCGGCCATAGTTTTTCATGAACCTCATGTGAATGTCGCCCAGGTATGAAAATGGAATTCTTCCTAGATCAAGGACCGAAGAGATACATTATCAAGGACCGAACAGATACATTATGTACTTAAAACAACAAGAAACCCAGGAAACTGAAGCGTAGAACTTAGTTGATATAAAAAATAGCATAAAGTACATCAGTCTAATAGATCATGGTACAGTTATGGAGCAACGAATTGTAACTAATTTACTGCAACCTTATTGGTGGAGATAAATAAGGGGAAATGCAACGGTATGCTTGAGCATGGAATTCAGAAAAGAGATTAGAAATTATCAAATTAACCACTCAAGCTCCAGTTTCCTATTTAAAGTCCACACAGAATTTTGTTGTACAACCGCAATAATTTACATATCTATTCGTTAATTCACTAAACGAGCCACGTAATTGAAATAAACAACATGAGAATTACAACTCTTTCCTTGCCCCTGCCCATGCACATCCCAATTACCACATTAAAGATACAAAAAGCAAAAACAAACATAAAATCCCAACGAAAAAGGAAGATTGATGACAGATGTCTCCAATTGCAATAATTTACGTATCTATTCGTGAATTCACTAAATGAGCCACGTAATTGAAATAAACAATATGAGAATTACAACTCTGTCCTTGCCCCTGCGCATGCACATTCCAATTACCAGATTAAAGATACAAAAAGCAAAAACAAACATAAAATCCCAACAAAAAGGAAATTTGATGACAGATGTCTCCAATTTTGATGGTTTAATTGTCGGCAAATGAGGCCTTTGGATAAAATCACCAGCCTAAACCAGCACAAACAACTGGTATGGCAATTAAAAATTTGAAGCAAGAGAAGCTCAGTAATAGTTGCATTCAAGAAGAAAGATTCTTAATTGATATCCATTACTTGAACTTTAAACTAGCTAATCAACACAAGGAAAATCCAGTAGAAACTTAAAGCCTTGCAATAGAAGTCACCAACTAGAGAAATAATTGCAACGACATAACGAGAAAGATGAGTTTAAATCAGAACCCATAAAAGAAACCATCAACCTTTCTGGGGACCAAAATCAGGCAATTGCAACTAAATAGAAGACAATGACACAACTCGCAAGCGGAAGATACGTACTGCCGAAGGAGTCGTTGGCCATGCAGACGAAAGTGAGGCCGTCGGATCTGAGTATGTGAAATATGTATCCGTCCTGCGAGAAACAGAGCATCGAATCAGCTTCCGACGGAAGTTTCTCAAGGATCCTCCTGGAAACGGCTCCGGCGTTCCCCGTGACAGCGCTGAACTCCGCCAGCACCACCGTGCCCCGAGCCACCACCGAGTACAGAATCGCCATGGCCACTGTATCTGTATTGGATCAAATACTGAGACGTGACTTCAATCGGATGGTGGCATGGGAGAGGAAAAGAGGATACTCTGCGTTGGTTTTGAAATTGAATTTAATGTATTTTATTAAATAACAAAAATACTAGCTGGACACTTTTTACTCTTTGCTCTTCAATTTAATTACACAATTAGATATAATAGAAGGGCCCAGGTCCATGTCGACTGGGATCGAACGATGTCATTTTACTTTTTTTTTTAATAATTAATTAGTGCCTGGGCCAGGTCCCAACCCGAGCCGGCCAATGTCATCCCTTCTCTTTCTTTTGAGCTCTTTGACTTGGACAACTTTGAGTTCAGGCTCTTCACAATTACATTACACTAGACCTTGACCCTGGTTTTATTAATACACTTCGAGTCTACTCTGATTAGTATAAAGGGTAAAAGTTTAAAGTTTTGTTATTATATTTGAATTTAATTAAATCAAAATTTGTTATTCAATCTATGCACTTTTTTATAAATTTTATTACAATTTATTGATAATTTTTTTAAAGAGTAGATTTAAATTAATCCATTAAATCAAATGAAATTTATATAGTTTAATTCGATTTAGGTTAATTTAAAAATATAAATCCTCTTAATTAATAATTTATTTTAAATTTTTAATTAAAATGATATCATATTCTTCACGAAAACTTATTTAGTGACAAAACTAGCTAATTAGCACAAATACATGATTTAATCAGTAGCAGTCTTTGAGCATGGATGACATGAGATGATCTTCAATCCTGACGAGTTTCTAATTTGGTGTAGCACTAGTGTGCTACCTATCCGTATACTTGGAATTTTTCCACATTTACAAGTGAGATGCAATTACAGCTTTGTACGAACCTTACCAACATCTCTGAACTGATTTGGATGCAATCAAAGCCAAAACTGAAAGTATATTACAAAAGCTTGTATGAGATTATGCGACATGGACGAAAATGCTACGAGTAAAAACGTACGAGAGAGTTGGGGTATAGGGAACAAACCTAATAAGTGTAATAATATATACATGAAATTGGCAACCTTTATTGATGCACATCTAGGCACATAGCATCCTTTCCATAATACTAAATTACTACGCACTTCAAACAAGATACACATGAGACATACCTGTTTATGTTTCTTATGCATCGCATACTACCCACAAAAGCATTACAAATCCAAAGAAATGACTAAGGAATACCGATAATAGGAAAGAAGGGAACATAGTAGCTAGATGGTGCCAATCCCCATTCCCTTGGCAGAGGAAGATCGATTGTCTTGGACGAGCCAATGTCCCTTCCACCACCACATCTTCCTGTGGAGGACAGGCAAGTGGTAGAAAAAGCAAGTGGGGTGGAGATTGTGTAGGAGTTGGAATTACGAGACCTTACAATCTTTGAAACCATGCTTTGCCTCGAAGCATAGAGCTTGGTTGGACCACCAAGAAGCTTGGCTACACAGTTCTTAGGAGTTTCTGGCGAGGTCTGTACAGGAAATTCAATTTCAAAGGATCCATCACTCCCTGTTGTGACCGACTTGTTCACGTTATCACACTTGAGTTCAACCTTAACACCTGAAACAACACATCAAAGAAGTTCCAGAATAACAGGTTTCAAATTTCTGGTAGAATCTTTTTACTTGTTTTCGACAAGTGTTTTTCAAAATCAACTCACCTGCGAAGTTGTAGTTTCCAGGGCAGTCGAGGCAAGAGACCTTGCCTTTCACAACTTGGCATGTTGAGAACTCGATGCCGGAAAGAGCCAAAGCAAAGAAAAGAAACGCATTCACTCGTACCGCCATGGAAGAGAGAGAGCACTTGCAAGTTGAAACTAACAAGTTTTGTGTGAAGAGTCGATGACAACTCCTCCAGCTAATAAATACTGATCAGAGTATGCAGAAAACTTCAGATTTAATGAAGGGCCCTCAAGGCTGAGGTTGGTAGTTGGTAACATTGAAAAGGCTATTAAATTTTACTTTGCTTATACTCTCGACAAGGTAACAGGGAAACTCAAGATTTGCATTGCCCGATCGACGACGTTTTTATTATTATTTAAAGTCATCAAATGGACGTACCAAATTAATAATCCCACCATTGTTCCCAAGCGTGAAATGACAGTAATTCTTAAAGTTTTATAACTCGTACCTATGTACAATACAGCACCATCAGTATCCACTAATATTGAATATCATAGAGATAATTTTTTTAACATTAAAAAAATAATCTTTTAATTTTTATATAATTTAAATTTAAATTTATACAATAGCTAAAATTAAAAATATTTTAATTTTTTTGAGTCATAAGCTCAATTTATTAAAATAAATATAAAATATTTTATTTTCTAAATATAATAAGTAATTTTTATGCTTAAAAATATTTAAGCATAAATTTTTAAATTAACCTTTTTTAATTTGCAATTTCTATCTAGTATTTTTCAGTATTTTAGCTTCTACCTCTATACTAACTGTTATGGTTGGTAAAATGAAAATTTGCAGTAAACTCTGATACAAATTTCTGATATGATATAATCTATTTTCAATACCAGTTTTTGATTGGTCAATATAATTACATAAAATTGGTCACGGTTTAATGAGTGTCCACTAATAAATTGATGGGTATATATAATAATATGTAAATTTTGTGGCTTCAATAAATTATTTAATAATAATTTAGAGTAACATAACGAAAATTGATTCAACTAATATTTATAAATTTGGATTGTTTTCTCCTTTAGTTAGGCTATGTTTGTTCGAATGTAAGGTTTTTAATATAATATAATAGAATGAAATGTAAATGGAAGTAATATAGTGAAATATTGTTTGGAAGAAGAGTTTATAATGTAATATAGTGAAAAGTTGTTTATCATTTTACATTTCATCCTATACTCTCAGATCGGAGGTTTTCTATTTTTACTGTATATGATAGAATGAGATGTAATATGAAACTCTCTTCTTTCATCTCATTCTATTTCATTTCATTATAAATCATCCTCTCAAATGATAGAATAATATTACATTTCATTTTATTCTATTAATAAACCTCTAACCAAATACAGCATTAGTCATCCGAGAAAATGTAAATTTTCAATGGTCACTCGAATACGAGAGATTTAAATTAATAAACATATTGAATAATTGGTAAAGTTTTCTTGTGATCAAAAAGTCATAAATTTGAGTCACAGAAATAGTCTCTTCGTAAAATTGCAAAGGAAAAGCTACGAAAGTCTTATGTATTAGAGTTGTTGTTTTGGAGATGGAAGATATCGCATAGCTCGCTAGAACCTTACAAAACAAAAAGCCTTATGTAGTAGTGCTGTTGGTATTATTGCTGTTGTTTTGGAGATGTAAGATATCAAAGAGCTACATGTTCAGTCGATAGAGTAGACCTATTTGCATTTATATTTTCACCATTAGCGGAAAATTAAGTTCATGATAGTGGTTTGCTACGCAGAATTGGATTTACTCGCAAAAAAATTTAGCACACTGATCACTTAGTTATAAGGAATTAGGTAAATATTCAAAGTACAAGTTATTGTGTATATCAACCTTTTCATCCATTTCTAAGACTCTCCGCTCCAATTGCTTTGGTAGGGTTTTTCCACCAAGCAGTGTGGTACTTGAACCCTCAGTCGGACTCTTGAGTGTCTATTCCGGTGGACTACGAGTCGGTGATCCTGCCGAGTTATCTTCTTATTCATTCGTTTTGATTTCTGTTTTATCATATCTTAGATCAATCTAAATTCTTTTTTTATGTTTACATCAATATTTTATGTTTCTCATTTGGTCACAAATATTTTCTTGTAGAAAAAACATTTACATGGCTTCAACTCTTTTTCTTTTTTAAGAATATAAAACCACATTATTTATATGGACTCATCATCATCATAGAGACATTCCTATCCCTCTATCATCTAGGATTTGATTGTAATTATAAAATACATGTTATGCTAGTTTCATACTAAACAAATCTATAAGAAGTTCAAATTAAATAATGCTTAGACATCTCTATAATTTGATCCTACTACGAAAAGTAAAAGAAATTGCAGCTATTAGCTAGGCTGAATCTGATAAATGATTCTATTTCTTGAGCACTCTTTGTGATAAATGATTCTAATAATTCGTAATTCTATATCAAAATTTCTAATAATTCGTTAGTCGTAGCAGCCCAAGTGCAAACTGTCAAAGTTGTACGTACATAGGATCCATGTGGCAGAGCTTCTAACCACAAATGAACTGCCTCCAAGATATGCAGCTTTTAAAGCGTCCGGCCGGTGACTGCCAGGCAATTGTTGACTCCATTTTCATCCTATTGAACTAACCTACAAGGTACTCTTCCGTCTATCCTGTGCTACTCTATTACTCTGTTCAATCATT
>JANQAP020000534.1:1070166-1080572 GCA_026874005.2 Erythroxylum coriaceum
AAGAAGACATATGGGAAGGATCTAATTGGATGATATATGTCTGAAATTGTTGTTCTGATCCTGCATTCATGATTACTGCCAATAGTAAGAGCAATATCCATAGAAGCAACTGATAGGAAATGTAATTGGAGGAACTCATCTCGATTCGACAGGTAGAAGATGATGGTTTTTGCATTAGTCTGGTCTAGTATGACAAAAGAAGATGGTTGAAATGGGTGTTCCACGTTCGACGGCAGACGAAGAATTTTTTATTTTGTCAGAAAAAATTATTTTAAAAATTTTCTTAAAAATAATAATGAAAGGCATTATAATAAATATTACAGAAGATGGTTGAAACGGGTGTTCCACATTAGACATTTATAAAAGGAAAAAAGGCAAATGAAGAAACATTAAAACATTTTAGCCCAAACAAGTCCGACTCATCTTCCATTCTTTTCATATAGTGCGTGGGGACTAAGACTAGTCGATTCTTTAGAACATGCCAAGTTTGATCATTTCTGGGAAGGACCGGATTGAGAACAACTTTAACATCAATCAGACTCTATTAAAAGATCGACATCAAACCACATAATACATTATAGATGATTAGACCCACATAAAATAAATAAATAATATATATATATATCAATATATAATAATTTTATTTAAACTAACTAATAATTTCAATCTAAATTGCAATAAGTAATGATTATAATTCTTTAATACAAAACCTAATTTATATTCTTAATATGTAAATTAAAGATAATGTAATTTTTAACCATCTTCTTTTACCTAACGAATCCAGATGAGTTCCTCCAATTACATTTCCTATCAGATGCTTCCATGGATGTTGCTCTTACTATTGGCAGGAATCATGAATGCAGGATCAGAACAACAATTTCAGACATATATCATCCAATTAGATCCTTCCATATGTCTTTTTCCTTCGATCTTTGTTTGAACCAGTTGATGACCCACAAAGGCTGCTGTATTCATACAGTAATGCCTTGCATGGCTTCAGTGCTAGGCTCACAGAGTCTCAGCTATTTGAGATTGAGAACTCCCCTGCTCATCTTGCCACTTATAAGGCATCATTTGGCAAGGCTCATACCACACGAAGTTCCCAGTTTCTTGGACTGAATCACCGGTTCAGGTTATGGCCTAGTTCCTCGTATGGAGATGGGGTGATCATAGGAGTTGTCGACTCTGGGATTTAGCCGAAAAGTGAGAGTTTAAGTGACCAGGGCATGCCACAAGTTCTAAAGAAATGGAAGGGGAAGTGTGAGAATGGCACACAGTTTAGCTCTTCCAACTGCAACGAGAAGCTCATTGGAGCTCGATCTTTTAGCAAGGCGTTGAAGGCAGCTGGCCTGAAGATTCCTCCACTTGAGGAAGATTACGTAAGAAATATGTGTAGAAATTATTTGTTAATTTGTTATTTGCTCATATGTACATTTATACAATTATTGGTTCAATACTGACCATACATTTGTCAATAAGTACAAAATAAAATAAAGGATTGAGATTTATTCTCTTACAACATAATTGTACAGTCCAGCTAGCATTAGTAAATTTCTATTATAGTCTTTTGTGAAATCCCTATTATGTCCCTCTCACTTTACTTCTTGTTTGTTCTTCTTCGTTAACATCCAGTTCAGTTTGGTAGTCAGAGAGAAAATTCTCGTCGAAGCAAAGGGCTTTGTGAGGATGTCAGCGAGTTGGTTTGTAGTGTTAACATATCTGACCTCAAGTTCTCCTTTTTCCACTTTGTCTCTGATGAAGTGTATATTCACTTCGCTATGTTTTTTTCTTGAGTGAAAGAGTGGGTTTTGAGCCAGCGATCGAGTGTCGTTGTTGTCGCTCCACATAATAAGTTTGTGAGAAAGAAAGAGCCCTAACTCAGATAGTAGGGATGTGAGGTAGATGACTTCGGTAGACACCAGCGAGAGGGCCAGATATTCAGCCTTGATGCTAGACAGAGCTACTGTCGATTGTTTCTTCGAGATCCAAAAAACAAGATTTCCCCCTAGGAAGACGCATCCTCCGATTGTTGATTTTTCATCATCGAGAGAGCTGGCCCAGTCTAAGTCACTGCAGACATGCAGATCAAGAGGAGTAGATGATGGTTGAAAATGCCATCCCAGATTTTAAGTTTCTTTCAGGTAATGCAGAACCCTTTTACATGCAATCCAATTTGTATTTAGAGGATTTTGTAAAAACTGACTTAATTTGTTTATTATGAAGCTGATGTTTAGTATTGTATTAAACAGATACGGAAGTGCTCCTATGATACTTCGGTAGAGCTTTGGGTGTTCAAAGGGTGTGCCATCACACAGAGATAACTTGGTTGCTAGAGTGATTGGAGTGGAATAGGGCTTGCATGAATGAAGACATGTTGGTTCTGGTAAATAAGTCTTCGATGTAATGTTTCTGTGAAAGATATAATCCATTTCTGTTTTTATATGCTTCAAAACCAAGAAAATGATTTATGCTTCCAAGCATTTTAAGTGTAAACTGAGATTGTAATTGACTGATAACTGCATGAATAGCTTGAGTTGAATTTCCTATGATTAGGATATCATCCACATAGACTAGTAGCATTGTAATGATTCCATTATTGTTCGAATATAATAAAGAAGTATCTGACCTTGAATTATGAAACCCTTACTGAGACAGTGTATGTTTCAGTTTACGAAACCAAGTCCTAGGAGCTTGTTTTAACCCATAGAGAGCTTTAGCCAGTTTGCGAACATGATGCGGCTGTGTTTTGCTTTCAAATCGTCGTGGCTGATTTATATAACAATTTAATATAAGTCCCCATCTAGAAATGAATTGTTGATGTCAACTTGCTGGATATCCCAGTGATGAGAAACAACAAGTGACAGAATTACTCTGATTGTTGAGACTTTAACAACAGGGCTAAAAGGTTCTAAAAAGTCAATGCAGGGGTTTGAATAAATCCTTTGGCGACAAACCGAGCCTTATGTTTAGAAACAGTCCCATCAGCATTATACTTGGTCTGGAACAACCATTTTGTTCCAACAATATGCATGGTAGGCTCATAGGAAACAAATGTCCAGGTGTGATTTTGTTGTAAAGCATTGAATTCATCTTACATAGCTTTAAACCATATAGGATTGCTTAGAGCTTCAAAAACTATTGTGGGTTCAATGTGAGGATTTAAGGTAACGGAGAAGGAATAAAGTTTAAGTTTAAAATTTTCACTTTTGGAGCGAGTTTGCATAGGATGATTATTTTGTGTTAATGGGAACGAAGAATTTGTAAAGTATTTTGATGTGATTGATATAATGGGATTAGGTAAAGTAGTTTGGTGTGGTTGATAGAATGGGATTAGGTAAAGTATTTTGATTGTCTAATGAAGTTGTAGGATGTGATGGAGAGCAAAGATTAAGAGAGTTTGCCTATCTGTTAGAGGATTTAGTTGTGTGAGAACATTCTGCAGTAGAGGAGTGAGTCGTGACAACCTTTAAAGAGGGTGAAGTTGAGGTTAGAGTGAAGGTAGGAAGACTTAGAGAAGCTATAGGATGATTTGAGTGTGTGGGAAAAAGTTGAGGAAATGGAAATTCTTCCTCGTTGAATACCACATGACGAGATGTGATGATTTTCCTTTGATTAGTCAAACATTTGTAACCTTGATGCATTGAATTGCATTTAAGAAAAACACATTTTGTGGTATAAAACCCAAATTTATGATGAGAATAACGTCTAAGATAAGTAAAACAACTACAACCAAAAGTTTTGAGATAAAGATAATTTGGGGTTTTATTATACAACTTTTCAAAAGGTGAGAGATTGTTTAGTCTTGGAGATAGGATGTTATTGATAAGATAAGTGGTTGTAGAGAAGACTTCTAACCAATAGGTGAGTGGCATATGACCATGGGATAAAAGAGTTAGTCCCATTTTAGTGATATGTCGGTGTTTTCTCTCGGAGACAACATTTTGTTGGTGAGTGTAAGGACAACTAAAACGTGGTTATATTCCATGTTTTGTGAGGTAAGGTAAGAGGGCTTTGTATTCACCTCCCATGTCAGTGTATATAACTTTGATTTTTCTGTTCAATTGAAGTTTAACATTGTTTTTGAATTTGACAAAAATTGATAGAGTATTAGATTTTAGTTTTAGAGGATAAAATCATGTGAATCTTGTGTAGGCATCAACAAAAATAAGATAGTATTTATATCCTTCAGTTGAGAGATATGGAGAGGGTCCCCAAATATCGAAGTATATGATGTCTAATGGATTTTGACCAGTCATGTCATGAGTTTGAAAAGGTAGTTGATGCAATTTTCCTTGCTTACAAGCATCACAATGGGATAAATTGTTGAGATTAATATTGAACTTTATTGAACTCAAAATTTGTTTTAAGATTCTGTTGGAAGAATGTCCTAATTTGACATGCCAAACATTAACATTTTTCTGTGCTATGTTTGTCTCACAATGACTACCCACCCTTTAAAAGAGAAGAAACTTTATGTTATGAAAAACTAGACTTATGAGTAGGATATGTTTGCGTGATTGGCCTCATTTTGTTAGGTGATTTAGTGGCTTTAAGGCTGTAGAGGCCATCTCGCAGCACTCCCTTGAGCAAAATCTTCCTTGTTGCTTTGTCTTTAAACAGGCAACTTTCATTAGTAAACTCAACAGAAATTTTGTTGTCTTTGGTAAGTTTAGAAACGCTCATCAAATTTTTTGTTATGTTTGGAATATGCATAATTTTTTTTAGTGCAAGAGGTGTGTGTGTGTATTATCTAAGAAATATATGTAAGATGAGCCAATATTAGCAATAAGATGAGAGTTACCATTACCAACAATGAGTTGATCCTTTCCACCATACTCTGAACTTATTGACAGTTTATTAAGGTCTGTTATGACATGATTTGTAGCCTCACTGTTTATAAACCATGTATTGTTATTGAATGCTTCTGAGGAGGGATATTTATGTTGATTTCGAGTCAAATAGGATTGAGGACAATTTTGTGCATTGTTCTGTGTCTGTTGAGTGAAGATGTTCTCCCTCCATCGTTAGGTAGTATTACCTTGCCATAATATATCAAAACTTTTGTGACATTTTAGTGCTTCATGGCCAGGTTTGTGGCAAAGCTGATAAAAGATTTTGTTTCCATTCCATTTGCCTCCTCTCCCACGATTCCCTCTGCCTCTAAATCCACTTTTTCCTCGTTGTTTGTTTGATTGAAAGTTGCAGAGTTTGCAGTCGGTGATGAGATATCTTCTTGATTAATTGTGTTCAACTGCTTTATTCTTGTTTCATGGATCATGAGAGAGTATTGCACTTCTTGTAGAGTTTAAGTTTTCATCTAGTGTGTTAGATAAACCATAACAGGATCATATTCATGACCAAGGCCATTTAGGGCACTTAATATTAGTTCATACTCGGTAATTGCATGTGTTGCTACTTGCAGTAAGTCTCCTATGATTTTAACTTTCTACATATATTCTGATATGGCGTGTGAACCTTTTTTAATTGTTGAAAGTTGATGCGTTAGTTGAAGAACTCTAACCATGGATTTTTGATCATAAAGATTCTCCAAAATTTGCCAAACTTGATAGGATGAATTGGAATGGTTTACCTGTCCTATTACTTCTTCCCCGATGGTTGAAAACGACCAGTATAGCAGTAGTTGGTCTGTTCTTCACCATGTTTTGTAATCTAAATTTTCAATGACTTGGCTTGTGTCTACATTGATGAATTAAGGAGGAGGTGTTGTGTTGATAAAGTTTTCAAGCTCAAGAGCTCTAATGACTGCAAGGATTCGGGCTCTCCAATTTACAAAGTTTTGTCTATCAAGCTTGATGGGAAGATTGAAGTTTAGGGGTCTTTGCTAGGGCTGAAAAATCAAGAAAGGATGATGGTGTACCATTTAGAGTGGTGGTTGATGATCCAGAGTTTTCCTCCATTATTGACGTTGGTCAAGGATAACTCTGAAACCATGTAAGAAATATATGTGTAGAAATTATGTGTTAATTTGTTATTTGCTCATACGTACATTTATACAATTATTGGTTCAATACTGATCATATATTTGTCAGTAAGTACAGAATAAAATAAAGGGTTAAGATGTACTCTATTACAACAGAATTGTATAATCCAGCTAGCATTAGTAAATTTCTATTATAGCCTTTTGTGAAATCCCTATTGTGTCCCTCTCACTTTACTTTTTGTTTGTTCTAATGTTTTTAAAACTGAACTGGACTGGTTGATTCGACCAGAATAAATATGTACCGGCCTGATTTTTGGTTCAGTTTAAGTTAATAACCTCTTATAAGAAAAAATCAGCTGGTTAAGTAATAAACCAGACAATTTTTTGAAAAAATCGGCCGATTCTTGAAAGACTCATAAAGTAGTTTGAAAATATGTCAAAATTTGGGGTCCACTAACAAATTTTGTACACTAACCCATAAATGATCTGAACTTGCATTAATTGCTTCATAATGAAATTAATGCTTCAGAATGCACAAAGTGCATATGCTTCAAAATGCATGGAGTGCATTAATTGAAGTTCTTTTCTTTTAGAGTTGCAAATTGTCTTTGCCAAAGTTTTTACTTTTTTCTTTTTTATACAATTTAATTAACAAATTATATTTTATTTATTTCCCTATATTTAAATTTAAAACTATTTTTTAAAAAGTAAATTACTATTTTTATTTATTTAATCTTACTAATAAATTGTATTTATCAAAATTTAGGTTCTTTATTTATCTCTTTATACTTAAATTAAAAAATTTTAAATTATTATTGTTAAAAATAATTATTATTTTATTATAAATTTGTTTAATAAATTGAATTATTAATTAATATATATAAGTAATTTTGCTTAAGATAATTTAAGAATATGTTAAAAAATAATATTAAAACTATAGATACTTATGTTTAAAGGATATTTAAAAAATTAAAATAAAGTATAGTCTTTTTTATTCACTTTCTTTAAACATATTTCAACTTTTATTAATCTTTAAATAAAATGATATTGTTAAAATGTTATCTTATATTAAATCTTAGTTTAAATTATTAGATTTATTATTAGTTTATTACATATTAATAGACATTATTAATGCATTTTTATTTCAATAAAGTATTTTATTTATACTATATGTTACTGTTATTTTAATTTTAATTTCTTATTTATTATAAATCGATTTTATAGCGGTTTAATATCGATTAAACTTTTAAATCTTAAACTTTTTATTTGATCGATTCGATATCCGGTCCGGATTTTAAAATATAAGTTTGTTCTTCTTCGTTAACAGATTATGATTCGGTGAGAGACTTTGAAGGTCATGGCACGCACACAGCTTCCACAGCTGCAGGGAACCATGTGGCTGGAGCTAATTGCTTTGGACAAGCAAGAGGCATAGCGAGAGGAGTAGCACCTCGAGCACATATCGCCATGTACAAAGCCTTGTTGAAGACTGACATGGACAATCTTGCAGGAACTCCTGATGTTCTTGAAGCCATCGACCAAGCAATGGCCGATGGAGTCGATATGTCTCTTGGTTTCGGTCAGATGCATTATTACCAAGATATTATCGCCATTGGAGCGCTTTCAGCTGTGGAAAAAGGGATCTTCGTTTCATGTTCTGCTAATAAGGACGGTGAGTACAGCACGGTGGAAACTGCAGCGGAATGGATTACAACAGTTGGAGCTTCAACCATTGATCGAACTTTCTCGTATACCTTGAAAATAGAAAGTGGTTTTCAGGTTGAAGCTCAATCTTTCTACCTGCAAAACGTCAGGATCACTAACACTTCACTTTATCATGGTAAAGGTCATTCAAACAAATCAATCTGTGCTCCTGGTGCGCTTGATCGAAGTGAAATCACCGGACAAGTTGTTGTTTGTGATCAAATCAACCAACTTCGGATTGCAGATCAATGGATAGAGGTTTCAAGGAAGGGTGCATTAGCTGCAATATTAATTACAGATGAGTTACAAATAGCTCCGATTAGTTATTCGATTCCAACCATTTTCTTACCTTCTACCTATGGAACTTCGCTCATCAAACACTTGTCAGGACTCAGTGCTGAGCCGAAAGTGAAGATCTGGGACATGATATCCACACTGGTTTGGAACTAAACCAGCACCACAGCTGGGATTTTTCTCTTCCAGGGGACCAAACCCCGTCAGTCTTGGAACTCTGAAACCAGATATAATAGCTCCTGAAGTTAATATTCTTGCAGCTTACACACCTAACAAGTCGTACATGCAGGTAGGATTATATGATTTTGCGACAGATTATGCTCTTGAATCAGGCACATCAATGGCTGCTCCTCATGTTGCCGGGATTGGAGCTCTGATAAAAAAGGTTCATCCTGAATGGTGCCCGTAGGCGGTCCGATCAGCCCTGATGACCACTGCTTATGTTACAGATAACACAGGTTCGATAATAAAAGACATGAAGACCGGCGAAGCAGCCACACCCTTAGATTTTGGCTCCAGACATGTCGACCCTAACAAAGCCATTGATCCTGGACTCATCTACGACATTGATTTCCAAGGTTACGTAGAGATTATATGTAGCCTGGGATACCACTCATCAGGAAAAGCCATTGGAGTTGCAGCAACCAATCCCAGCTTAACTATCCTTCTTTCATGGCGGTTTGGACCAATTCAAGTAGCTCTTACATAGTGAAGAAATATACCAGGACTATGACGAATGCTGGAGGTGGTGACTCCGTTTACCGATCAACCATCAAGCTGTTCCGGCTGGGACAAAGATCACGATGGAGCCTAAGACTTTATCATTTAGCAGAAAGTTTCAGAAGCAAAATTACACAATGAGCTTGGAAATTGAAAGGAAGAGATTGACTTCAGACAAAAGCTATGCTTTCTGTTAACGATTTTAGGATAGCCACACTCTAAAAGTTAGGTTATGAGGGTGGAGAGTCCAAAGTTTTTATAAATCTTATACTAATCTTATATTTAATCAATGTGAAATTCAATTCTCTTTACAATTGGATTTAACCACAACATTAGTTCTCCTACAAGGACCAACGACCTTGTTGGTCATAGTCATGTTTGTCACGACTGGCACATTACACTTGCTAGGTCACTACTCTATGGGTCACCACTCTGAGACCAACTCTGATATCAGTTGTTAAAGACTTTAGAAGAGTTACATCTCAAAAGTTAACTTATAAAGGTAAAAAGTTCAAAATCTTTACAAATCTCACACTAATCTTATATTTAATCAATATAAGATTCAAGTCTCCTTCCAATTAGGTTTAACCGCAACACTTTCCTTAAGCGGAGTAATCAACACAATCATGTGGTATCAAGTAGTCCCGTACTTGTCGCAGAAATGGACTCCTGAGTAATTTCTGAAGAAGATAAGATGCTATGGAGATTAGTCTAATGATAAGCTTGTCGATGAGTTTTAATGACTAATAAAGAAAATTTTATTTTAAAAAATATATATTACTTAAATTATTAATTTCTAATTATTTTTGTTATACTATAAAACTCGTGAACGCATATAAAGAGGAACCAGGTATAGCTATTAAGCTATACGTAATGGTAATAGTAATACCAAACTTAGGGTTTGGTTTCTACGCAATTGCGCTTGTAATTAAGGGTGATAGGACAGGGTTCCTTCGACGGACCGGGGGGACTCTTTCCGAGGATATAGTATCGCTTGCGGCGACCACAATTGTAAATTGGTCCTCTCCGTGAAGCAGATCCATAAGCTTCACGATTTGCATAAAACCATATATTTTCCAAATTAAGCAAATTTTGATGATAATAATTCAAAGAGAGTGCATAAACTAATAATAATAATAATAATAATAATAAATATATTTTATATTTTATTTGTAATATTATATTAATTTTTATCTGAGAATTTAATTTTGTTTGAATATTTATTTCTTTACAATTTTTAATTTTTCATAAGTGTTATTAATAATATAAAACAATTTATAATTTTAAAAAATAAGGAAAAACATTACCATTAAGATATTCATGTAAGAGTTTAATTATGTTATTGTTTACACCGAAAAATAGGCTCGGCCTATTTTTACTGTTTTAGGCCGAAAACTTGAAGCTCAAAGGAAAGCCCATAGTTCCAAGTCCAGACACTGGCCTTGGCCCATCAGATTTCAGTGTCCAGCAAAGAAGGACGTATTAGAGTTGGAGTTGAATTGGGAGTCTAGGAGTCCAAGTTTAAAGAGGAGATAAAAGGGTAAGATGATAAACACCAGCCCAAACTTTATCTCTATTGGATAAGATAGGGTTTATCCAAATCTTTATCTTTATCGAGGAAGATAAAATTTTATCAAGATTACAAGTTGAATTGGACTGAGACACTCAACATCTTCGACTATAAATAGGAGTTTAGAAGAAGAAAGAAGGTCTCCAACCTCTCACATATCAAAAGCCTGGCATCCCA
>JANQAP020000534.1:1124592-1137912 GCA_026874005.2 Erythroxylum coriaceum
AACAATCCCAAAGAAGTAGAGTGTATGCTCAAACAAATTGTAATATGAATCCAACAATTATGCCAATAGGTGCCCAACTATAGTTCATAATAAGTAAGCAATTGTAATTCAACAATTCGATCAACAGGATTTTTTTCAAATTTTTTCTTCGTTTTTTTGCCCTTTTTTGCCTTTTTTTCTTCTTCTACCTTTTTTTAGAATTTTTCTACTCTTTTTTGGATTTTTTGCCTTTTTCTGCCTTTTTTTTCCAGATTTTTCTGCTTTTTTTAATCTAGGTCAAATACCAATAGAAGATAAAACAACGAGAAGAAGAAAGCCTAGGCTGAAATTTTCACACCCTAGGTTTATTTGAAGCCGATGGGTTTGAAGGAATAAAACTAATTGAAGGTGACGAACAAATCCTAAATTTGCTTTGAAGTAAATAAGAATTTACCTCACACCAAGGCTTTGATACCAATTGACGTGCGCATGGAGGTGATTCGATGAAGGGTTATCCGAAAATCCTTGGAAGTTAATGATGGTGGCGTCGGCTTGATGGGTTTGTGGATATTTGGAAGTTTCGGTAAGGAAGGATAAGGAAGAACAAGATTCGAAATTCAACAAAAATAAGAGGATATGCAAGTTTCAATCCCTACTAGACCTCACGAATACGTGATTCGAGCAACCTAGATGATCGGAACTAAAACCAAGAAGGTTGAATCAAACAAACACGCCACAATTTGGGAAAAATTGATAAGTAAATTATTGATTCGTGTTGAAATAAGAACAAGAGGAAATAACCTCACTATGGTAGGCGGCATAATCCAGAAATAATAGCTAATCCCCCTACACTAACCCTAATGACCCTATTTATACCTAGGCTTAATAATACGTACTCGGGCTTTAACATGGGTTAGCCGAAAAAGATGTCTGAACTTCAAATAATTAAAAAAGTCTAATTCATGGGCTTAAACGAATAAGTGAGCCCATCCTAGATAAAACAACACATGGTCGGCC
This sequence comes from Erythroxylum coriaceum, assembly GCA_026874005.2. NCBI lineage: Eukaryota > Viridiplantae > Streptophyta > Magnoliopsida > Malpighiales > Erythroxylaceae > Erythroxylum > Erythroxylum coriaceum. The sequence goes on from JANQAP020000534.1 coordinate 1,125,589, forward strand.
TATTACCTCTTGGGCTTAAATGAGGGACTAAAATTAGTCCAAGTCTTCAAGTCCCAAGGGTATCTGGTTCAAGGATTTGAGTTAGATGGATCAATTTGGGCTGGGATCCATAAGGCTCCCCTCCAATAGGCTTGGACTGTTCCATCCTCTCCAAAAGATAACCCACATGCACATGAAAAGTCTCCTTAAGTCTCTTAGCCCTAGCTTCAGTCATGGGCCCAACTGGTATAGCTAGCTCTCCTCCTTTGCCTCTGTCATTCACGCCAACTCCATGGCAATCCGTGCTCCTGCTCATATCAATTATATTCCCTTTCGACTCCATCAATCAACTCTACTAGCTCCAAGCTTAAGGGAAACTATAGCATGCCATAATCAACCATAATGACAAACTATAATAGATTTTCTCTAACTTAGATATGAATTATCTTTTTTCTCAAAAGATCATTGCATTAAATATTCTTTTAAATACTTTATTAAGTTTATTTTATTTTATGTAGATATTTCATATTTTAATCACAAAAATTGTTTTAAAAATAATTTAAGGGGAGTAACTTAATAATATCCACTTAATATATATGAAAATTATAACAACAATAATAACAACAACCAATGAAAGTTTCGATGATCGCGGGGTTTGGAGAGTTCAGAAGTATGCAGGCTTATCCCTAACTAATAAGAGTTTGTTTAATAACTTAATAATATCCACTTAAAATATATGAAAATGACATAAAATAAAATATTTAATAATAAGTTTAAAATTAGAATATTTATCATTTATTATTTAGACACAAAACTTAATTTAAAGAAACAAACATATAAAATATTATAAATGAATATCACATTAATAATATAATTTATCAAATAATTTCTGTAGAAAATTTTATTTGTAAATTAATATATTTTTAATTAATTTTTTATTAAATATGTAATATTATATTTATTTGTAAATGAATATCTTTTTAGTTATTGTGATTTACTAAATATGTAAATGTATATTCTTTGATAAGTTATTTACTTAATTATTATGGTATTTTAAAACTATGTTTGTGCATTCATTAAAAAAAAGTTTATAATACTATTTTATTAAGTATGATTATGATATATTTATTTCACTTATTACAAAATTATCTTTTATGCATATTAATTCATTTGCAAATTTCAATCTTTTAATTCCAGTGCTTAAAGGACTTGCAAAACAACTTTTCCTTTCCAAGTTCCAATGTTTTTATTTCTTATTTGTGAATGTAAGATCATATCTAATATATGAAATTTCAAAACAACTCTTTGCCAACAATCTACGAGGAATATATGGCATTTCAACTAAAAAATCAATCCTTGATTATTTAGTATGATATATGCTAAGTCATATCCTACATCTTTGATCTTCTTTAATCTCATTTATTTCTCCATATTGTAATTTGTATTCAATTCTTTCACTATGAAATGGTGGCAACCTTTGAATACATTTTTTTATGTGAGTCACCAATAAAAAATTACCTCCTATTATTAATTTAATTTAATTTGTTTTCATAGAATTGTCTCATAAAATTGCATAACACATGATCTTCTGATAATATTCTAATTTGTTTTCATAGAATTGTCTTATAAAATTGCATAACACATGATATTCTGATAATATTCTAAAGTAGCAAATCCTAAATTAAATTCTTAAGAATTAGACAAGAGTCATAAGGGCATATTACAAGGCTTATTTAATCTCCAGAGCCTCATATAATGTAAGTTAAACTTTTATAACTTGTTTTGATCTCTTTTCATGGTCATTTTTCACATATAGTAAGAATAATGTGTTACGGTATTATTATCTTCTTCTCATTTAAAGGGGATTTATTTTATTGATGAATTACCATACAAATGTTAGTTCAAATAAACTTAAAATTTAACATGAGTTCACTAGTCTACTCCACAATTCATTTTTTTTAGAACTCCCATATGATAACTTAATATAAATATAATGATCATTTAATCAGTTTAAATCAATTTCCTTTTAATTATTTACCTAAGGTGACATTTATGGTTTAAGGTTTTTGCTCTCAGTTATCACCTAGTTAACAGACTTTAAACTTACATCATCTTGAGTTATTATAAATATTGAAAATGATTGCCCACGTGGGAGGATCAATCTTTTATCAACATACTTTTTGATTCATATACAAAATATTTTAGATAAATGAAACATACTACATAATCAAGTGTTACATAATGCTTGCTATATAATAAACAATGTCAACACATATAATGCATTTATATATAACAATACAATGAATGAACATACATGTGTAAATGTATTTTTATTATACTTTAATATCTACGTAATTCTAGGGACTTCACATGCCTAATATATGTAAATTAGAAAACTAGTTTTGTTATTGGTTATGCCAACATATCTTATAAAGATATACGTTTAATGATCACTTCATCTCTAGTAACTATATCTTTCACGTAATTATACCTGACATTTTATATGCTTGATTTTACAATAAAATTTGGGATCTTTAGGATAAGGGATTGATGTTTGACTATCACTGTTAATTATCACTAGATCAGTTTTGCTTCTTTAGTGACTTCCAAATTAAATAAAAATCATCTAAGTCAAAGAGCTTCTTGTACTACAATTAAAAATGTTATAAATTCAATTTCTATTATGGATAACACAATAGCTTATTGTTTCTTGCTTTTTCATGATACTACATCATTTTTTAGCAACAAAGCAAATCCAAGGGTAAATTTTCTCTAATCTAAATCCCTCTCCAATTTACATACATATAACTTTGTATAAATAGGTTATTATCTTGATAATACAATGCACAATCGACATTACTTTTAGATACCTTAATATTCTCTTAACTACTTTTTAATGTGCTTATTGTAGATTTGACTAATATTTGCTCAAAATTTCGACAACATAATTAATATTTGACTTGTACATATTATTGTATACACAAAGCTTCCAATTGCACTAAAATAGGAAACTTTCTTCATTTTCCTTTTTTTGTGGGCTTGTAGGGAAAAAAAATTTGTTAAGACCTTCACCTTTAGCAATAAGGTTATTGATTAGTTTATAATCTCACATATAGAATCGTTCAAGAATTTTTTAACTACATGCTACTTGAGAAAGTGACAATAATTTCTTTGAACGATCTTTTGAAATCTTAACTCCAAAAATATATGCAATTTCACCCATGTCTTTCATCTCAAATTTGGAAGACAACTAAACTTTAATTTTCTTAACAAACTCACAGTCATTACAAATAATCAAAATATCATCCTCATATAAAGATAAAATAGCAAATTTATCTTCGGATCTCTTAATGTATACAAAACGGTTTTCATCAATCATGTGGAAACCATGAGAAATAATTACTTTAAGAAAATGTATAGACCACTATCATGAAGACAAGTTTAGGCTATAAATTAATTTTAATAATTGACTCCCTTTAAGTTGTTAGCTTGTTTCAACGAAATCTATATATTGTTTCATGTAGATTATTCTTCTAATTATCTATTTAGAAAAGTAGTATTTACATCTATTTGATATACTTCAAGATTTATGTTGGCTACTATAACTATGATTAGATGGATCGAATCAAATCTCATTACTGGGGAAAATTTCTGTTGATAATCAATTATCCCATGTTGTTTATATCCTTTAGCCATGAGGCACACTTTATATCCTTTAATACTTCCATTGAATTTTCATTTCATTTTGATAATATATTTGTTCCCAATAGTTTTTTGCCCATTAGAGAGATTAACTAAGTCCTATACTTGATTTAAACTTAAAGAAATAATTCCCCTTCATTGCTTTCATCTATTTTTTTTAGTAGGATCAGTAAGAGTATCATATACATCATTTGACTCATTATCTTCTTGCGAGATAATCATGTGATTTCTCCTTTAATTTCAAAATGAATCATGGGAATTTATTCTATGTTTACTTCCTTGTAAATAAGGTTCATGAGAAACTTATTCATAAATGTCTTGATTACTTCCACTCAAGTCAAATACAGTAGGTAAACTATTATGGGTTAGAACCTGAATTGATCATGATTCAATCCTTTAAGTTTTATATTACTCCCACTCGGAAGGAGTCCCTCTTCCTAATTACGCATAACATAATCATTATAATCAAGAGTCTCATATAAAAGTTTTTTTTTCATATTTCACCCTAAATTGGAAAGTCATTTATTAAACATATGACATTTTATGGTTCAAATTCAGTTACTCCTTCATTACCACATTCACCTATGAACACATATCTTTTTGAGTGTCCAAAATATCTAATATAGATTCTTTCTTTCTTCTTACACCTAGTTTCCTATATTTGTGAGAGAGGTCATAAATGTAGGTTACAGACCCTTACGGCTTTATACTTGTCAACTAGGTTTTCTCCATGTTCATAAGTCTTATAAAGTATCAGTAACCGATTTTGTGGTTACTCGATTAAAACATAAGTGACTGTAAGCAATGAATCAACCTAATAGGTGAGTGGTAAATTTCCTCGTGCTAACATAGACCTAATTATTTCTAGCATTCTATTTTATCTTCTCACAATGCCATTTTGTTGTGAGGTTCAAATAATAATCTACTATCTTTTTTATATCTTTTCTGTTGTTTAAAATTTTAAACTTATTATACAAGTATTCTTGTTTTTGATCAATTCTTAATATTTTTATTTTCGTGTCTGATTGATTCTCTACCAAATTTATACTTATGAAACAATTTAATTATTCCAATTTGTGAGAAATCAAGTAAACATGACTATTATGAGTAATCTATAAAAATGATGAAATACAAAATCTCACATCTTGTCTTTACATTCATTGGACTGCAAATGTCAAATGAACAACTGCATTCAATATGAAGCATGTGTTCCCCTTCCAAAAGACTTTTTTGTTATTTTACCAGTTAGATAATGTTCACAAATATGTATTTTTACTTTATTTAAATTATTTGAGAGACCTTCTTTAGTTAATAAACTTATTCAATTTTGACTAATATGACATAGTGTACAATACCACTAAATTGTATTATCATTGGAATTATTAGATGATGTAAATAAAAATAACTTATATTACTATTTGAATAAATAAATAGTCAAACGTCGTTTTGGAAGTTTTTCTTTTAAAAACCCAAGGCCGGGCCACCATGGTGCACGCCCTGACCCATTGACATCTTTATTAGGGAGATGAATATTAAAATTTTGAGACAGTGGACTCCAATTTCGAGAAAATTTGGAACAATTATTTTCTAAAAACAAAAGACATATCTCTTATAATTTAAATTTAAAAAAATTTAAATTTTAAAATTCTAAAAAAAACTCAGTTTTTAAGTTTTTTTAAACTTCAGTTCAAAAAATAATATCATACGTGAATTAGTCAAATGTTATTTACATGATAATTCAACTCAACTTTTAAATCAGATTTGAATTAATTAAATTTGCTCAATCTAATAATTTATTATAATTATCTTAAATTAATAATTTAAGACAAATTTAATTAGTTAGAATCGAGTTTAAGAACTTAATTATATTATTGTATTAATAATATTTGATGAGTTTACATCTAATATTCATATTGCATATGTTTCATCGTTACTTTTTAGTTGAAATTTAAAAGCATGAGTTTTAAAAAAAACTGAAAATTAGAAAAAAAATTCGAAAATTTTAGATATCAAATATTTCTTTAATTTCTTAAATCACATGAAATATCTATATCTTTTTACACTTTTTTAATCACATGTAAAAAGTGAAAAGCCTCCCTTAAAAGTCAGCAGACCTACTCCTTGTATCTTATGACCCAAATTATAATTTTCATTCTTTAGATTGTCACTTCCATGAAGTTGTCCACTCCAACAATATAACAATTGGATTCGCCTCATATTATACTTATCATAAATTCTTTGCTGATACAATGAAGAATTTGGACAAGTTATCCTACGATGGCCTAAATCTATAATTGGTTTGACTACTTTTAAGGAAATTGTGAGTGAAGAACAATGGAGTTGATAGTAATTTCTTTCTGTACATAATTCAAACAACGAACTGTAATTATTCATAAATATCTTTATTGAAAGTAAAATCCGAAGATAGTTCATTACTAAAGCAAAATATAAGGACAAAAACCATTAAACTTATTGGTAGGCGTCAATAGCCAGAAGCCTTATTCATTAACAATGGTACTTTCGCTAAATGACTCTTAAATAAAAGTTTTATGAGCCTATCATGTCCAAGCCTTCACTCCTTTTTTAATCTAAACGCTACAAAAATCAAAATAAAGTTCGCTAAATTTTGGCTCTTTTTTCTATTAGCAAAACTTTTTTATTTTCATTCTTAAAGCATTGGGATTCAAAAAGGAGTGTAGGCAGGCACCTGATGTCCCAACTACTCGCAAATCCAAGGTTCGATAACTTCAGAAAGAAGAGCTGAAAGCCCTCCTTAGTCTGTTCAATGTCTCTCTAGTCTTCTCAGCTTTGGTCTCAGCTTTTGTCTTTTCCTCATCTACCTTCATCATCTCTACCTATGCATACAAGTTAACAAAAGAATCATCACGTATCTGTAATCATATAAACAAAAGAATCACCATGAATCAATTACATGTATAGTAATTTATTATCTTCTCAAATCTATTAAGACAAGTAAATTGCATTATATAAATCAACACAAGTTAAAATTTGGGAAACATTAGTCGCTTTGTTAGTTAGCCCTTTCGTTTTATTGTGGAGTACCTGAAACTTAATCTTTCTTTCCAGGAGTTCATTATCTCTTTTTAACTGTTCCACTTTCGATTCAAGATTGTCGATATGCTCCTGCAAAATCAAACAATTATTCTCAAACAAAGTTTCAATGTCCTCCGTTCTATTAAACTTGGCATAATAAAGATAAAGATGACATATTTATGGGCCTCATCACCACAATAATTTGTGTACATCTCATCACACTTTGACTTACTTGCCAAACATGCGGATGTAATTACAGTTTATAGGTAATAAATATTTGTATTTGTTACTTACGTTTGTTTTGGCTCGAGATCTTGCAGCTGAAACTCTATTCCTTATCTTTTTTTCTTCTGCTCTCCTAGCTGTCTCTTCAGGAGTTTCATTGCATCTTTTTCTTCTTCCACGATTAGACCTTTGTTGCAGTAATCCCAAGTCTTGCATATTATTTTCCAATGGTGTGAACACTTCCATTTGAGAATGATTATCCCTTGATGCATTTGTAATGTATTCAATGGTAGAACTGTTCATTCTTGCAGGTTGTTCTTGTGATTTATTTACCTCTACCTCCTCTTTGGGACTACTACTGTTTAGATCATTTAGCTTTGAAAATAAAATGCCAAAGTCACTACTTGGAGTTGTTTCTAACAAGTAATCTATCCAGTCTGTCGAATTATCACCCATAGGGTAACTTATACGTACCTGCACGTAGCAGAAAAGATAGATAACATCATTTGCACTTTAAACTGCCACTGATGATTCATTAATCAATGTTTGTTTTTCATTTTTTCTTTGTTATGTTCAATAACATATATTTGCATCCCTTACCTCATGCACCTATTATGATTCGAATTCTGATGGAGAGGTTTTTCTACCCTCAACCACAATATTCGTCATTTATTGTACCAAAACATTATCTAAATCAAAATCTTAGAATGAAGAAGCGGCATTTATGAAAAACAACTTTCCCAACATAAAACTCCAAACATTATAGTCTTCAGGAGCAGTCCTAACCATATTATCTACCAATTATAAATAAACAATTTACCAGATACATTATAACTCCAAACTCGATTTGGAATATCCAAAGGAAATAGTACTACAAATGTCCTTTTTTCCCCCCTTACGTAACTGAATGTTTTGGATATGAAATGGTAATCATTAGTAATGCAATTTAAGTGAGAGAAATTAATTCCTCATATTGAAAAAAAAACAAAGGGAAAAACAAATTATTGAGGCCCCTTGAGACGTATTTCAAAGTATTGAGATTCACAAGGTAAATTAGTTCGTGAATATAACATTTAACATTAGATGTATAACTAGTCCTCATCAAAGAGAGACTAAAAATAACACTCTGGGAACATTATATCACTAAACAAGATATGCAGTCTTGAGCATGCAAACATCATTGCTTGAACATAGTCTAGAATTTCGCAGCAAAGGAAACAACAGAAAAGTTATGACTAGAAAAGTAGATGTAATAGCTAAAAGGATAAAATTACTACCTTTGTATGATTTAGATGTTTCGTCCCCCAATGTGTAAACAAAGTTTCTAGATCAAAATTTGACAATAGTGTTCAAATTAAAAAGAAAAGGCAACTTTCAAGTTGAAAAGGAGAATTTTGTCCGTACCATCTTTAATAGAAGGTTCTCCTAATCAAAACAAATTGGATTTCATTGAAATGGGGAAATATTCACACCTGTGAGGAAATGAAAACATCTAGATGCATGTTTGTAATTTAAAAGTGAAAAGCACATACCATAGTGTAGGAACTAAAGGCAAAGGCCAATCATGAAATAAAAAGGTTAGAAATAATGGTATCATGCATACAGCCTGAAGCATAACACCATGTAATTCAAATATTTTCAGAAAGCTTATGTTCTTTCAAAAATGAAATATAATTTCATCTCGTTCACTGAAAACAAATTCCAAGTTTTAAATTTATCACTGTGCAGTAGAATCTCTTGGAGTCAAAGTTCAAGTAAGATCAGTTACCAGTTCATCATGAAGAAATCATCCAGTAATGAGAGAGAAAAGAGCAAAAGGATTCACCATTTTTGCTTTCAGATTGAGCGAAATGCTTTAATTTGAAGAGAAATGATAGGGGAAAGGAATAAACTTCATAGCTATATCATATATTTAAGCAGTAAGAATTATCAGTTTTTTCACAACACCAATGTTCTATCGACACGTACAATGAGATTAGGGAAAATTTTGAATACATGGCTATGTCCACCCAAGTTTTAAAGTAGTTTTTAGATAATTTTGTACTGTCATTTAATGATGTTTTATTTACAAAGTAATTTTGGATTGCTCTCTGCTAGTTTACAAATTGGTTTGTCTTTTAGTTTTCATATTTAGGCTGCACTTATTGTTGCTTAGCTGTGTATAACCAGTCAAATTATTAAAGTTTGTGTCACAATCAATTGCCTTAACTAATGCAAGACAAAACAGGAAGGCTGCTTATTTGTTATCTATGGATATTTCAAACATGGTCAAACAATATCTTCATTTGAACTTACGACTTTTGACTACTAATACTTGCCAATCTTTACCAAATTGTCAAAAATATTACCATAGTGACCTTACCATATATTACTAACTAATCAAAGCACAATATCTCAATCACACACGCCCAAATAGACGTACAAATATATATTGTGTACGTGTGTACACATATAATACAATTCACTTAACTACTATTGAATTATATTTTGAGGATGGCTTATGTTTAGTTTCTCCAACTACAGAAAGCTTGAATTGAATACTATATTTAAAATATCATTGTTTCACTAGAATGAAACATGTTAGTAAATAGTAGCTAGTAGAAAGAAAAGTCACTAAATAGCATTCCACTTTCTCATCTACAATTTGTAACTTACAAATCTCAAATTCACATCACATTTAACATGTTCTAAATGTTTAGCTGTATGTGATTTTTGCTCTTAAATGAAAACTGCATAAGCAGTAATATACGTGTGCGTGCATGCTTATGTGGCTATTTAAACAAATTTTATTAAGGTGCATTATCAACGCAATCTATAAAAGTATATATAAAGACCAAAGTTGTAAGAATCTGACAGGAGTATTAGGATCAAAGGTTGAATGATTCAACTGGTTCAACCAAAGTTAACCACTAATATTAAAATAATTATAAAAATTATAAGTCCACATTCAAACTTAAAAAGGTTTAGATTGTAACAGCCATAAGACAATATCCATACCACAACTATAAACTAGAATTTAGTCACAATAAGTTTAACACTATCATCCTATCATGAATAGAAACATTTAGAAAGATTAGGTTTTGCTTTTCTTTCTGAAAAGAAAAAAATCATAAATTGTTTGAATCAAAAATATGATACATTTTTGTTTAAAAGATCAACAGACAAAAAGACTCATATGAGATTAAGTTATTATTCACTAGTACACGCAATTGTAACGCGACGCCCCCCCACTCATGCATCACAAATACTTGCACTGGTATGTGATACTCTTTTTTTTATACTCTTTTATTATAATAAATGTCTAAGAAGTTAAGTGTTTATGTAATTAATACTAAGTTGAAAGGCAAATCAAAAGCAAAACCACGTGCTCTTGAACAAGAGACTCCAACAAACCATGGTGGCACTGGTGAGACAATTATAGGCCATACCTCCAATCACTGCAGATCATCGATTAATAACAGCAGTATTGTTCTGAGACTGGGAGTGAGTAACTTAAAGACAGGTTGAAAGATAGAAGAAAAGCTAAAGTCAGTAATTAACTATTCTAACTTTTTACTGAATCTGCTCTTAATTTAGAATACATCAAATCTAAGTTCTTATTAAAATAATAGTTCCTAACTCAATTATAAGAACTATTTTTCAAAAGTGAGAACACATATTCGTCGGATGACTAATTCTGGAGATGGTGCTGTTATTGAGTATATGATACAGGAAATGAAAATGAATTGATGAGAAGCCAAGATGGAAGATGAAGAATCTGGTGAGTCGGGTTCTCAACACCAGCTAAACCTCATGATAATGCGAAACCTTCAAGAGCAAGTACTTAGGCATCAAGAATGGATAGAATTTCATAATCACTTCGATAACGTCAACCAAAGACTTGAATTCATATTTACCTCTCTTACACTTGACCAAATATTTTATATTTATTAGCGAATTCCAACCAATATCATCAAAACTTATCACATTAAAACCCAAATAACGCAACTGGGGAGGATGGAATCACCTCCACCGTACAACCAAATCTGATCGAACCTACAAACCATCCTCAACCATAATCCAATTCACTCCCTAAAAACTTTGGAACAATTACCAAACTCAGTTGCACACTAAAATTCAAGACACTAACCCTAATCAAAATGGTTGGGATAAATAAACTAATAATCCAATCACCTCAAATCATTTCCAAATACCATTACTAATCCAAGAAAAGATTTTTCTATTGGAAGAAACATAACCATATCTTCTTCCACCTCAAACCCTAAGTTTTAATCTATGAATTTGACCTTAAACAAAAACCAATGAACTAATGCATTGGATTACTTTAAACCAACAATGTCTCATACCTTTCCAAACTCAAACAATCACACAAAACGAGTTTACCTCACAAATTCTCCAATATCATTTCAAACCCTAGCTTTTCCAAAATCCGTAAAATTAACAAATCAACACATTGAAAGCCAAAGTTAACGTCTAATAATTTAAAAGAACACAGAATTAGAGAAGAAGAAGCTTACGTATAACATTAGGGTTTCGCATTTCTACTGTTAAGGAGGAAGATGATTAGCAGTTCCTGCCTAGTGGCAGAACTCATGACTATGCCGGCGAGCGGAATGACGACTGTAGTCGCAGCGGTGATCAGAGCTCTCGGTTTGCAGCCCTTTGACATGTCGGGTTTGCGAACGAACAGAAACAAAACATCTTGAAAATGAAACATGGCCTGTCGGGTATGAGAAAAGAGTGCGCATGGTCGCCGGCGATAGGAATGAAGGAAGGCCAGTGGTGCTTCGGAAAAACGCACGCGCGAAAGTAGAGAAAGAGAGTCAAACTTTCACGGTCCAAAGTCACTCCAAACCATCTTCCTTAATACGACGCAGCTCTGGAACACAATACAAGGATTTACGGGCTGGGTTGGTTTGTCTTTTGACTTTTGAGTGACCGTTAGGCCGGTAAATTGCTTATCTTTCTTAGGTGTATTTGGTTCTACCGTTGTTATTTTTGTTTTAGTAGGTGTATTTGGTTCTACTGTTGTTTTTTTTTTTTCTGTTTCAGTTTTTAATTTTTAGTTTTTATTTTTAATTTTTTATTTCTAATTAAAAACAAAAAAATGTTTAATTGTTAATATTAATGTAGTTATATTTTTATCACTAGTAATAATTACATATTTGATAAAACTTAAAAATAAATTATTTTTAAATAAATAAATTTATTTAATCTCTTATATAATATTTATTTGACAAATTATTAATAAAATTGTGTTATTTTAATAAAATAAATAATTTAAAATTTAAAATTTTATTTATAAATTAATATTTATTTGAAATGTATTTTAATTATCAAATCAAATTTTATTTGAATATTTAT
>JANQAP020000534.1:1256258-1267634 GCA_026874005.2 Erythroxylum coriaceum
TGATCATAGGAGAAATTGAATTTTTAAACCCTAATTAAGTGGACCGATTAGGGTTATTTTTCAGAATTAATTTCTGATTGATGCCGGGATTGTCATGAACATGTGTACTCATTAAATTCATACATGTGCATTTATTATATGAATTTATAGAAAATAATTTATGTACTAATTAGGAATAATATTACGTATTTTTAAACCTATTCGAACCCCATATTTCAAAAATTTATTTGTAGATGTTCTTTTTGAAAAATGAAAATTGATTAATAATAATAAGAAGATAACAAACAAAGGTTTGGAGAGCCTTAATCACTCTTGAGGCAACATTCAACGCAATTTAAAAGACGACGTTGGATTGTTACCTTTTCTTGGTCACGCCAGTTTACACAATTTAAAAAACGACGTTGAATTGTTACCCTTTCTTGGTCACGCCTGTTTACTCTCGAAGGTTCCAAAGAGAGCGACCGTTTTTGCTCTCTTCTGAGGTTTTGCTCCCTCCTCTGGCTTCCGCTGCTTTTCCACCATCAGCTTCTTTCCTTTGATATTGCTTCTGGTTTCTCGAAATGGACAATCTTTTTCTTTATGTGTATATCTTTCTCATAAGGATTCGCAGGAACGCAAATCTCTCCTCGTTAGTGCTCTCGTCGCACACTTCCGGGTCCGAGGTGCTTCAGACACACGTGTGCCAGCTTAACCAGTCTCTATGGGATGTGATTTCCTTCTCCAGCGACGCTTAACCATCTTCTCTACCTCAGGTTAGTTAATTATTTTCACAGATCTGCCAAAACCCTCTTCACTGTTCTCTCCATTTCTCCTACTTTTGCCTGCGGATTCGCGTCTTGTGTCTAGGGTTTTTCGTGCACGGAGCATGAGGGTTCCGTTTCAAACCTAAATTTTCTACCTTTTATCTTGTAGTCCGTTTCTGATAGTCGAGTAGGTAAATAGGTCTTCCTCATTTCGCTTCTTTTTTTATTTTGCTATCTTCCGACTTGGTGCGTGCTTACTTACAACGCGCAGTGTGGCATCGATGATGGTGGATGCAGAAGAGAAAGTGTCGATAAAGATGAAGATCGATAATATGGTCATCGACGATAATTATGAAATGAAAGGCAACCCTTTGAAGAAGGGGATGGTCTACGATGACCAAAACATTAAAGTCGTTAAGAGAAGCGGGATAATTCATTGCTGTAACAAAAACTGACGGCAAGGGTTGGCATTGCAAGAACGAACCCAAAGAAGGTTACTTCATGTGCCAGCATCATCTGATTTTACTCAAATCATACAACAGCAACATTGCAGCAGCTTCTCTAGGCCTCTCCTTTGTGAAGAAACCCGAGAAGACAGTATTTGGGTCGCGTAGGGGCCGAGCAAAGTCGAAAAAGAAAGGGTCAACGTCAACGACTGCGTCAAACCTGTATGCATTTTACTACTATTCTAGGTTTGGTTCATCGTGGGGTAAACTTAGGGGTGAAGTATGTGTGTTCATGTTTGCATTGTAATTTAGAGTGTTTCATTGATGCGACTTATATATCGAGATAATGTTTGGATTATTATGATGGAGTTTAGCCGCTAAGTAAAATTGTTTAGAATTTGGATTTCTTTAGAATTTTGGCTTCTCTATCTTTTCGGTCTCTTCTTTGCAGTGGTTTGTATAGTGGTAATAAGTTACATGAATCATAGAGCAATGGTCGATTTTCCATATTGAAACAATAGAAGAGAATGTTCTTTGTAAAGGTTTTTAACTCTTCTGTTATTTCTTTTTGCAGTTCATCATCAAATGGTGATGACTGTGGCGATTCATTGAAGGCGGCAAAGGACTCTGGAAGTCAGAGAAGAAGAAGGAAATCAAAGAAAAAGCTCGAAGGTTTCCTAGAAAATCTGGTGATGAGAATGATGGAAAAATAGGAGCAGATGCATCCGCAACCGCCTTCTTCGATCCTCTCACCTTCTTTAGCATCTGCCGTAACACCTCCTTTTCTTTGTTTTGATTCTTTCTATTTGATTAATATACTGTTGGCTGTTTAATGAGAATTTTAAATCCATTATCCTTTTCACTGAGGCCTGGGTGTTTAAGTGAGCTTTCTGGAATTGAAACAATGGCTTATCCAGATCAAGGTACGGTATTTCATTTCAGTTTTATATCATGATTTAATGATCTTATATAGTAGTCTAGTTTTAATTCTATTTTCTATTGATTTAACATTATTGTTACAATATGTACTTTTTAATCCTTTTGATGGTAACGTAGAATCTGAAATCTGATTTGAAGTTTACTCTTTCGAAAAATGATTAAAATCTTACAATACCCAAGGATAGTTAGCTTGCACCTTGAGTGTGCCGGCTATTGGCTTAATCGATCCTCAGCATTGAAGCAAAATCAGTAAGTAGGTAATTCAATGTGAGTACCTTAGTCACAACATTGGTGAGCTACTTTTTGACCATATCAAGGAGGCAGATATTATTTTGGAAAGAAAGTATGCATAAGTGTTTATATGTTTGTGTGAGTGTGAAAATTAATAGCAAATGTTTGTTTAAAGTTAGCTTGCAAATAATTGATTTAGTTTATTTTTTATGGTAAGAACATTCTTAACTTTTGCTTCAAGCATATTGAAAAATAACGGGAGTTGACACGTTTTCTTGGTTTAGATTACCAGTGGAGGCCTATGGTCACTGGATGATTCAGAACAACATGCAGTAGATGTTCCTGATGCTGGACATGGGACTTCTAAAATTGAATTACCAAATATGGATGAAAGTGGGTTGAGTTTTCTAGCTGCTAAGTTTTGGTTGAACTGGATAGACCCAAGTGCTAGAAAAGATAAGTTAACTTTGAAGCATTGGAAGACTGATAATGATCTTGAAATTCAACACTAAAAGCTCTACTACCAGTGATATCTCTAAGCCAATAATTGATGAAGGTTTGACTAAAACTGATAAGGTGGAAGTGCACAGTGGTCTCTTGTTATCAGCTAAAGAAGCCTCCAAAATAGCCCTGGATCATTTTGTTAAAAAGCGGCACAGGTGGGTATTGTGTGCTTGGAGACATGCCGTGCAAATACAACAAAATCTTCTGAAGTTACCGATAAGTGAATTAAGAAAAAACTTCACTGGTTTTACACGTTTCCAGTATGGTGGTTACAATTACTTGCTATTTGGTACTTATAATTCTTTCCATTCGAGAAATGGAGTTCATATTCTTTCGGTGATTTCACATGTGAATATGAAATTGAGGCCTTCAAAACTGAACCTGTGGTGGTTGCTTAGTTTTACCCTCTGAGGACTCATTTTATGGATTGATTTTACTGTTTAATATGGTAGGACCAGTTTCATAGACATGGCTTGCGAGATTATTATTATCAATGGTCAACCACAATAGTTAATATTTTAGTTAGCGGTATCGAGCCTCTTCTTAACATGTTTGTGGGTAAATATTTGAATATGATTTTAAAATTGAGGAAAAATTTTTGTCACTTCATTCAAAGCGGGGAGGATAATATCAAACTTCTTATATGATAGGGGACAGGAATTTATTCTGTTGAAATCGCATGACTTCTAGCTTTTAGCTATTGCTCCCAATCTCATTCTGATTGATATGGAGCACAATAGTGGTCTTGCCTAAATATGAAGTTAAATGTTCTGTCGTTTGCTATCAAAAAATTTAGATTTTTCACCTTGTTCCTCTTTGTCTTTCACATTTTCTGATAACAGGACCATTCTCAATAATTTGGCTTAGGTAACAGTGATGATGAAAATGTAAATTTCTAAACAAATTGCTTTTCAACTCCGTATATAACTCTCATGGTCAAGTAGTTGTCATCTTAAAGGATATTTATTAGATGAATCTTTATCGAGGCTTCAATATGTATTTTGGAAAATTCAAATTTGCTTCTAGCTGCTCCTTGTTTGATGCTAGTTTGATTTCTAATATCACAGATTATAGTTCTTTAACATAAATTTTCATGTTCAGAATATTAGAGGCATACAATTAAATCTTAATCTTCCCATGTTGTGGAGAATACTTTATTTGTACAGACTTGACTCATATGCAGGTAATAGCTAACTAGCCTTATTGCTTGTTTATCATTTATACAAATTTTAGAATGAGTTGAACTTGTAAGAACTTAGAAATCCTAATTGTACACATGAAATTAATGTGTGTTCTAGGTTCATGGAAACCATTGACATAATAAATGCAGTCATAATGAGTATGAGATTATCTTTGTTTAGGTACATGTGGTATGTGGCATAAATCAGGAACTGTTTTGTTCTACCTTTTTATGCTGGTGTGCCATAGAAATGACATTGTTTATCTATATCTTGTATGCTGATAATTGGTGACAAAATTTACTGCCTGTTCGAGTACAGTTGTTTGAAAAGAGTAGAAAAACATTTGAACCAACTTATTTGTACACAATGGAGAAGGCGCAAATCGGACCTTTTGTCTCTCAGTTGAACTTCTCCAAGCTGCTGCATGAAGCTTGGTTTTAAAGTTACCACAAAAATTTAAAGAGTTTTTGCTATGTATCATTCGATTGTTGATGCATTTAACTTTATGAGTACCCTACAGGGTTATTTCTTACTTCCTTCAGAAGCCAAGGCTCGACATGTTATACATACTATTAACTTTAGTATATCTGCTTGGCATCCTTGCTTTGGGAACAGGTATACAAATCCAGACTATTTTTATTTATAAGATTCTACATATGACTTTGAAGTGGACTTATCATTTAGAATAAAGTTACTGCTTCTTCTCTTACAGCCCTTCAATCACTACACCATGGGCAAGCCCAAATGATAAAGTGGTGTAGTTACTAAAGCAGATAGATGGTTTTCTTTTCCTCTATCTACATTGCTTGTAGTCTAAAATTTGAACTGAGTATATGGCATTGATAGGATGGTACATCTTGGTCATAATGGTTAAGCAATAAAATGGAACTTATTTGGAATGTTTATACCTGCATAGTTGCATATGTGGAAGTTAATCCTGAAATTCATCATGGATTTTCTTCCTGAGGAATTGAAATTCTGGGTACATGTGGGCCCTTGAGTGCCAAATATTTTTTTGTAAATGCACTCTCCTAAAGCTTCGTGAGTCATATGTAGTGGTTGAAGTTTGACAACAATATTGTTTCAAGATTATCTAATTTTTATTTATTGCCATAATTATCACTTGACATATATTTGAATGTGTTATGATTTGATGAACAATTTCTAATTCCGCAACTTCTCATAAACAAGGTTGTGGGTTATGATACCATATTGACGGATAGTTTGTTGAGTAATACTGGTCAAGGTAATAGCAGGTTTACATTTCTGTCATTTCCATTTTTTCTCTGATAGAATATGTCTGCACAATTTTATCACTAGGTACAATAAATGTATCAACTGGATCTTTTTCTTTTAATTTGGTGTTACGTGTTTATTAAGAGCCATTTTTTCATAGGAGTTAACTTGTATGGATGTATTAGGTAGCTTATCTGTATCTGGAGTTAAATTAACTTGCCTAAAGTGCTTCAATTATTAATTTCTCCATTACTTCATGCAAGTCAAATGGAATATGTATCACTTTGTCTATGTCTCTGTCATTGTTAATGCAAACAATTTGTTTTAATGGTGAATTTATCGGTGCAAATGTGTCTCTAAAAAGTTTTGGTCTAGTTGTTTGATTTCTTATTTAGATTCCCTCCTACTTATATGGTCTATTAAGCCCAAATTAAAAGCAAGAAAAAAGAATAATCTTGGCTGCTTTCTTTCTTTAAACCGAATTGTCTAAAAAGCACTGTTGGTTTTTACCAAAATGCTGTTTGTCGGGATAATTTAACTAAATTGGAACTGCATAATGCTTATGAAGTTAATGCTAAAGGAATTGATAATGTTCTAGCTCAGATAAGATGTCTACCCTGTCAATAAACAATGATGTCCAGAAAAAGAAATTACATCTTGTTCACTAGGAGACCTAGGAGAACAAATCATAACACATTCTAATGATTTGTTCATCTCCCTCTCTTAATGAGTTTGTTTGCCTCGTTTTTGATAACGTCATGGTATTTCACTTTGATCAGCAAGTGAATTATTGGAAGTTATCTTTGTTAAGTCAATGAGTATATAAACTGATCTTCTGTGCGTTCGTTTTTTCTCTTTCTGATATCAGGCGGGCATTCCCAGGGGTCCCATGGTGCTTACCACGACTTCCAAGTGGATGCTATTAATTTAGAGATTTCCCCTAAATTTTCCTACAACAAATCCAGAAAAACTGAGTTTCTTCTGCGAAATGACCGGTCAGTGCATAGTTCTTATTTGTTTTGCTTTGCTTCATAGCTTGTCATTTTTTTAAAAGCATGCAACTGTAATGATGTAATTATGAAGGAACTGCCATTAATTTTTTCAGAAGTGTTTCTAATGAGCTAAACATTTATTACGAGTGCTATCCTATCAAGATAATGTTTTCTTAATGACTTCAACTTCATTTTTTGTGAATATCTTTAATTTAATGCCATAAATTTTAAGTGTGTCTTTGAACCAACTTAAAAAGTATGACTAAGTAGGTGAAGGATACTAAAAGTATGTAGTTTTTGTATATATATATTAAAACAAATTTCAACTAAAAAAGTGTGATTGATTAGGTGTACATTATTAAAAGTGTGAAAATTTTGTATATATACTACTTGAAGGAATTGCTATTGATAGTTAAAATTTTGTTTTCTCATTTTGTCGTCTTCTCTTCTATCTTACTTTATTAACAAAGTTGAGTTATCTATCAATGGAGGCTAAAGATGTTCAACAATTTCGGTGCATAGTTTGCGAGAAAGATAGGACTATCGGTAAAAATGGACTCAAAGATCATTGTATAACAGTTCACAAAGGCAAGAAGTTTAAGGTATTTTGTCAGATATGCAGAATGGGTTGTACAAACCAACCGCAAACGTGGAAGCAATCTTTTCTACGTTTGAAATGTACTGTTTTTCTTTTTTTCTTTTTGAAATATTAGTTCTTTTTCTCTTTAAAATGTAATGTTCCTCAAATAATAATTTCTTCATTTTATCAGTGTCGAAGCTAGAACCATCTCTTTTGTTATCTTGTCGCTGTCTTTGTCTTCAATACAAATATTACTTCCTTTATTATTTAATTAAACCAAACTAAACAGATTGCGTTATTAATATTTAAATTTTCATAATTACAACTAAATCCTTTCCACCTATTTGTATTCTATGGATATCCATTTGGCCTTAAAACTCCACCTAGTTAACTGAACATTGGGTTAGAAAAGATTTTTTTATATTTATTAACGACGTGGTTTAAAAGAAGTTGAACTATTTTTATTATTCTCATATATAAAGTTTAATTTTATTTTTCCGTTCATTTATAACTCTTAAGTCACTTCTCTTATTAAATTAAACTAAACTAAACTAAAGAGTAAAGAGAAGAAAAGGATTGCTAGGAAACAACTAATTGAGTACTAATGAGTTTTGATTTCTTAATTTGAGTTAGTCTATCTTTTTTAAATTAAATATTGATCAATATAGATTTCCTAGTTTAAATTGGATTATAATTTCACAAATTAACTATGAATCAATTTCGATCTTCTAATTTAAATTACACTATCATTTCGATGTTAGACTTTTTTTTTAATACAAAGGAAAGAAAACATGAAAAACCGCTACATACACATAATCAGTCGTAGGGGATACACCGACGAGATAAAACATGATGCCTATCGGAATCTAAAAAAGGAATCGTGGTTGGCAGAGGATCAATAAGAACACGCAATCCTGGTGGTACTTGCAGAGCTGCCGCGGCTAGACTGTCGACGCTTGTGTTCCCCTCCCGATAGACATGTTGAAACTACACCTCCCAATTGCGATCCAACAACTCACAGAGATCCTACATCAAACCAAAAGGCACAGTCAGTAAGCCTCCGAAAGAGGAAAGAATATTGATAACTTGAAGCGAGTCGACTTCTAATATGATCCACCTGTGGCCAAGGGCCCATGCCATGGTGAGGCCCGCGTGAACCCTTTTAATTCGGCGATCAAAGGTGGGCATACCTCAAACTTAGAAAGAAAACCCTCAAGCCAATGGCCATTGCAATCCCTAAGTAACCCCCAACTATACTGGCAGAGTGCCCAGAATGCACCGAGCCATCGGTATTAACTTTGGTCCAGCCCTCCAGAGGTGGGGTCCATTAGACGAGAGTCCCTATAGGCAAACTAGACGGGTTAGTGACGCGACTCGATATGGCCCGAGCCCGGCCGATCCAAGACACATACCCTAAGATAAGGTGATGTCCTGCATCGGGCCACCCGAAGCCCTCCTCAAAGATACATTTGTTGCGCCATTGCCAAAGGTACCAACACGAAACCCCAAAAATAATTGCCCAGTCGGCCGTAGGTGTAGTACTTTGGGTGGTTAGGTTGGATTGTAGCCACTGTAAGATGTCCCCCTGGTAGAACGAGGCCACTTGCAATCCAGGGGTCCAGTGCTGCCAAAATCGCCGAGCCCTGGAACAATCACGAAGGGCGTGCAAAGCAGTCTTGTCGTGACTATAGTGTGGGCAAGTACTATCCGGGGCTATGTGTCGACGAACACGCTGATGGTTAGTCAGAAGTTTGTTGTGGGTGAGTAGCCATAAAAGGCACGTATCTGATGGGGCCCTGGCCACTTCCAGATGATATGCCATAAAGGGGTTGGGGCCACCGAATCGGCCTCTGTAAGAAGCTTATAAGCCGAGTCAAGGGTGAATTTCCCTTGTGGGCCCAGACCTCAAATCAACTTGTCGGTCGCTGTCGCAATAGCCGGAGGTCTCACTGTGTCTAAAACCCTACATAAGTGATTGGGGAGAAAGCGAGTGATCAGATCCCAAGTCCAGGTGCAATCCTCCGCCACATACTCCACCACGGAAGTGTACAATAGGCTATCAGGAAGGGATTGCAAAAGGTGGTGTATCAGGGGACCCCATCCGGGTAACCCGTGGTTAAGCCAAAATCTAGTCTATTGGCCATTACCCAAGGTCCAATAAGCACCGAGGCGGACATGATCCCACGTAGTCGCCAGTCGGCGCCAAAAGGTTGACGTCCCATTGGTATGCAGTGTGAGAGGGATATAGGGGATGTGGAGTCGATACTTAGCCCTTAACACTTCAACCCATAAAGTGGTGGGTTTGGTGGGCAGCTCCCAACAACACTTTGTGAGATATCCATCATTGGATGCGCGAAGATGTTTGATATCCAAGTTGCCGACCTTTTCCGGACGACAGACCGTGTCCCAGTTGACTAGGTGGGTTACCCTCTTATCAGGGTGGTTCCCCCAAAGAAAAGCCCGCATGATCTTTTCCAGGTCATCACACAGACGGTGGGGTAATCTGACAGTTTGCATGGTATATGCGGGAAGTGCGAAAAGCACAGACTGGGTAAGAGTAGCTCGGCAGGCAAGCGACAAGGTCCTGGCTGGCCACCCCACTAGTTGGTGCTGCACTCGATCGATGATGTACTGATAGGTATGCTTCGTGGTACGCTCATGTAGTAACGGGACACCTAAATAGTTGCCCTGATTGGTCGTGCGCTGGGTTTGCAGGGAGCAGCTGAGCTGCTGTGTGAGCGAGGCCGACACGTTAGGGTGGCTGAGACAGTGGCTACTTGGTCTGCCGAAGCTTCACCAAATAGGACGAGATCGTCTGAAAAAAATAGATGCGAGATAGCGGGCCCTTGCCTGGTCTATTTAAACGGTTTCCATTGGCCACGGTCCACCTCCTAGGAGATAAGGTGGCCCAAGCGTTCTAGGTAGAGGATGAATATGTAAGGTGACAACGGGTCCCCTTGTTGAATACCCCTGGAGGGTGTAAAAGGGTCGGTCAGATGGCCATTCCACGTAACTTGCATTGAGACCGTAGTAATACACTGCATAATGAGAGTAAGCAATGTTGAGGGGATCCCGATATCCTGTAAAGTCTCCTGTATGAAAGGCCAATGCAAACGATCATAGGCTTTTTCCAAATCCACTTTTAGCGCAAAAAAGCCAGTCTTACCCTTCTTCTTCTATATGGAGTGAATGACTTCCTGGGCAATGATGATATTTTCAATGATATGCCTCCCCGAGACAAAACTGCACTGGGTTGGTGTAACTAGATGATGGAGATAAGGCTTGAGCCTGTTCACAATAACCTTCGAAATGGTCTTGTACAATACTGAGCAAAGACTGATAGGCCGAAAATGTGTGATATACTTTGGGCAGGGAACTTTGGGTAGGAGAACAAAGATGGTACGGTTTAAGTCCTGTTCCCAAAGTTCATCCCGGAAAATTTTTTGCAAGAAGGAGACCACCTCAGTGCCCCCACTAAGACTGAAAAAATAACGGCGTGAACCCATCAAACCCCGGAGGTTTGTTCGGGTTCATTCCAAAAATGGCTGCTCAGACTTCTGACACATAGACCGGTTATGCAAGACCGGTAAGTTGTGCCTCGGGAAGGCAAGGGAAGGCCCCGAGGGGGGCAGTGGTCTGTGGGAGCCCAAGATCATCGGTGTAAAGGTGCGTGAAATAATTCCGAAACAGAGTACACAACTCGTCGGCATCAGTGATTTCCTTATTGTGTTGATCAAAGAGGCACTTCACTTATAATTTCTTCCTTTTAGTTTTAGTAACCGTATGATAATAGCTAGTGTTGCGATCGCCTTGTGCAATCCAATCACACCTGGCTTGCTAATGCCAGTAAATTTCTTCCTCACACAACACTTGCCCCAGTTCCCTACTAAGTTTAGCTTCCAAATTAAGCAAGGAGTTTGACTCCGTCCGCTGCATAGCTCGCTGGATGCCGGCCAACCGTGCTAGTATTCTGCGTTTACGATGGAATATATTCCCAAACACTGTTTTGTTCCAGTGTGCGAGACGACTAGAAAAAAGCAAAAGAGAATTGGCAAACGAATCAAAAGTGGGAAGCCAGGAGTTCGTAACCAGTTGCGAAAAGTCTGCATGGGTAAGTCAAGCTGCTTGAAACCTGAAAGGAGTTGGGCCGACAGGGCGCTGAGCTGGTTGAATGAAATGTACCAGCAAGGGCCTATGATCAGAGCCCAGAAACGGAAGATGGTGGTTAATTGTAAGTGGGAATAGGTTCAACCAATCCGACGAACCGAAAACCCGGTCAAGCCGAGCTTGGACGTTTCCCCATCTCCGAGGATTCTGAACTTTCTGAATATGATTCATACTGATATATTGAATTGATTGTCGAGTCTGAATTATAATCTGATTCTATAGGTTCAAGATTATTTTGATAAGCAGAATTTAATATATGAATTTTTTCTTTAAATTTTGTATTCTTTTTGTTAGGACATTCATTTGCATAATGGCCCTCTTCTTTACAGAGCCAACATTTACATTGTTTTTTGCCTT
>JANQAP020000534.1:1282288-1301616 GCA_026874005.2 Erythroxylum coriaceum
CAAATTAATATTAATTTATAATAAAATTTTAATTTTTAAATTATTTATTGTATTAAAATAACATAACTTTATTAATAATTTGTTAATAAATATTATATAAGAGATTTAATAAATTTATTTAATTAAAAATAATTTATTTTTAAGTTTTATTTAATATGTAATTATTATCGGTGATAAAAATATAAGGTTTTTATTTTTGTTTGGAAGAAAAACAAAAACTAAAAACTAAAAACCAAAACTGAAAACTACAACAGAAAAACAGAAGTAGAACCAAATGTCTCCTTAATTTGCAATGTGTGATACTGCTCTGTTCTACTGAAGGAAATAGTGACAGTGTTTGCCTTTCGAATATAATCAGACAATCGAGTTTTGGGATTTAAATTAAGTTATAAAAGGAATTATTAACTAACTTAATAGGAGTGGAACAGTCTTCTTCTTTTAAGAAATATGTGAACTGTCTTAACATTTTTATTACACGTACAAAATTTTCAAGTATATAATTTATTTGGGTGAGTCGACTGAATAATTTTATTCTGTACAATTATGTCCCATACTTAAAACGACGTTATTTTTGTCATTAAATAGGATTAGACAGGTAAAATTAGACGGAAGATCTTAACTCAATTTACTCACATTCGTATCGATATATTCATTACAAGTCTAGCTATGTAATAAATCCAAATTATCGTTCTGAACTATATAATTAGCCTCCTCAACTCAACTAAGCAAGTGAGAAGAGTAATGTCTGTTTACGAGTATAAACCTGTAGTACTAAGTTCTCTTCTTTCTCTACTCTAATATTCTCAACCTCTTTCCAAAGAGACCATTACAAGAACCAGTATATATGTGTAGGATCTATGGTAGAACTCTGCGAGTTCATCATCAGGCCACAAAATCTTGCAACAACTGAGCAGCAAACCTATTTCTGTTTTGAGTGCTAATGGTTTCGAAGCCAGTGCTTGAATGAGAATTCTGCATCGAATTGATACCACGGAAGTCCGTTTCATCGGTTCCTAGTTCTAGTCTCCTTCCTAGTTGAATACTCTGATTGGAGATGTAACTTTGTGGAGTCCTTGAAAGAGATAGGTTCTCGCAATGTTGAAGACCGAGGGTAAGAGAAACACTGTTCCCACTAAATCTTGGCGTCATCAACTGCTCATGAGGACTAGACCTATCGAGACGGGCAATGGGATATGCTGCCCCAAATTCAATGCCATGTTGGTTAGTGATGTCAGTCATTAATGGATAACCATCCTTGCTTAACCTATCGCCACCGAAATTTATACTCATGTCCCTACTCGGTTCTCCATGTTTCATGTTCGTATCCATTGAAAGGATGCTAATTGGATAATTGTGCATGTCACTACTCCTTGGCTTTTTGGGGCTTCTCTGACTGATTCCTTCCATTTCAGATGGTCTGATGAGAGAAAAACCAGATTGAGGATGAATGTTTGAAATGGTGGAGTTTGAAAATTCAGGAGGAGATGCATTATGTTTTGTGACGTTTGCGTTTTTTGATTGAGTGTCATCATGCCCCGACTCCTTGTTCGCATATTCGCTTGGATTTTCTTGATCACGACCGGTTTTCTCTTGTTCTTTTGTCTCCTCTAAGTACATTTCCTCAACCATTGGCTTCCACAGTCGAACTCGAGCATTTATAAACCAATTAGACACCTGAATATATTTCAAGTTCAGTTCATATGCAAGTACATGTACGCGTAGGATTTTAAGGTTACGAATGACAGTAGAAGTAGAAAATGGAGTAACCTGGCTCCTAGTAAGTCCTGTTTGTTTAGCAAGCATGTGCTTATCAGAATCCTTGGGATAACTGCAATGACACCAGGACAATAACACTCAGGAAACCTATATGGTCGAACAGCTGAAGACAAACATAAACATCTATAGGATTACTTACGGGTGAAGAAAGTGTTCGAAAAGCCAAGCACGAAGCACAGAAACAGCACGTTCAGGCAATCCTCTCTGAGGCTTCCAAGCTCTGTGTTGGACCATACTAAGCTGCTGCAATGCCCTCTGCTGTCGGAGTCTATGATCCACATACCTAAGTCTTGAACCCTCGAGTCCTAAACAATCCTCCTCTCCTAAGCTCTTGCTCGTAGCTTTAACTTGTCCTGAGATGGTGTCTTTAAGGCAGCGGAATTGCTTGGAGATCGTCTCTAAAGCACGGGCGGTGTAGGATTTTGCTGCTTCTAATCCAGCTGCTTGCTCGAAGGACGAAACTACTATCTGAATTTGATGGTGATACTGTCTGTATCTTTCCTCCACCTTCATGTAAAAATTAACGGAGAAAACTTATTAGGATAGAGAAGAGAACTTATGTATAGACCTCCACTCCACTATTAGTTGATATAAATGAACCTACAACAAAAGAAGAGGACTTTTCATAATTTCATTAAAATATTATACTTTTTGCTGGCATGTTCAGAAAACTTCATTTACAAATAGCAGTCGAATCAAATGACAGAGAATAAACTATTATTATCTTTTGTTTGGTTTACGAGTCAAGAATGGGGGCCTTTTGAGCTCAGCAATCGAAACATCATACGATGTGACACCAAACCCACCAAGCATATGCTCTACAATTTTGTTTACGAAAAGCATACTACCATTAAAGAAAACCGAAATTGTGTAATAACATGTGGACATGTTTCTCCAAATACTCGCATACCGATGTATCATCATCATTACATATATAAAGTTACCTCGTCGAGCATGTTAAGAAGCTTGGCCTTCTTCATTTGCAACTCTAGCCGTTGTGCCGTCGTAAGTTCAGTTCCACGTTTAACGCTATATTGACTGCCGTCGCCCACAGGGCCTTCTTCGATTTTCGATTCTTTATTCATCTTCATCTTCCCTTTAGCTCCTTCTGCGAGGTCATCCTTCATAACCTTGCCGACATTAGCAACTTCGTCAAGTAACTCCTGAGCAGCTCTTATGTACTTGGAACCCAAAACCCTTTTTGGAATGCCCGAAACTCCATTAGGCATTGCAGAAACAGACGACGGAGAATTCCTAGAAAACCTTAAATCATCGCTGGAAGATAAAGCTGAAACGTAATGACCATGCATTGCTTGAATCTCATGTTGTTCATCGTTTATATGCCTAAGAGGAGTAGATGTCTGCACTTGCTGGGACGAGAGGCTCAAAGACAAACCTTGCCTGGCCGGAGAGACAAATCCTGACCGTCTGCAACCAATCGGAGATGACACAACATCAGGGATCCCACCAGAATCACTGGCTGCAACTGAATTATCACCTATGGAACCCCAGAGGTTGTTGTGAAAGCCAGCAGAGACGACCCCATTTGACGTGGAACGGATTGGATTGTCCTGATTGGTGGATGTAATGTTAGATGGCAACGGGATGCCGACAAGTTGGTGGTTTGATGGTGGTGCGCTGGGGGGGGTTAGAGGGTTGTGGGGAGTACTCAAGGTGGGGTTAAAGAAGAACATGTTTGGAGGGTGGTGGTGGCGGTGTTGTTCTTGAGTACCAGTAGCATCAGAGTATGATGGTAGGTAGTTAGGGTTCATGAGATAAAGTGTTTGGATCCCATTCCCATCAGATGATGCAGCTTCTTGGATTTGTGAGCTCCCATGAAAGTACGTTGCCATTTGATGACTTCAAAAAACCACTTTATGTCTTCCTGAGTCGATCTTTCTGCTCTCTATTCCAGTCTATTTATTGGAATTTGAAAGTTTGGTCCCTTGAGGTATAAATAGCAAATCATGCCATTTGGATCATTGACGAAGTGAAATTTACAGGAAAAAAGCGCAGACTGTTGTTCGTGATCTGAAGAAAGGTAAGAGCAAAGAATCAGAGAATCAAACTGAACATGTAAGCACCTGTCCCATACATACATATATATATATATATATATTGCACACACAGAAGCGATATGTAAAACATACGAAAAGAACTACAGATCGGGGGCTACAAGTGTACATATTGCAAGAAATCAAGCATTTTGCGACAGATAATGAAAAACAAGAAGCTATTATTCATGTGCCTGTTGTTTATAAAGCGAGCTGCTCCATAATACATAGGGATAGAAAAGAGAGAGAGATTAATTATCATAGGAGAGAGAAGAGGGACACGCACCCCATCAAAGATCTCCATCGAAAGATATTAAGTAGAATAAAAAAATGAAAGAAAATAACAGGAACCCATCAAAAGAGTTGCAGAGAGGGGATCAAATCCAACCCCGCAGAGAGAGACTGAGTACCGTCCAATAATGATTCAAGGCAGAGCACACGAGAGACTATAAATCAGATGAGCTCAGCACGCGCAGGGAGACAGTGTGTAGTATCTAACTAACTATCAAGCTATCAATCGGCAGCAATCTCTTTAGGACATGGTAGCTGGCTGCTGATCTTGTGTCAGACAAAGTTCAGGCGATTCTCAAACTGATAATGATGCATAAAAAATTATAAGAAGTAAGTGTAAGAGAAGGAAAGATAGACGTGTGCTTTAGAAAGTCTGACAAGAAAGATACCCAACTTTAGTATTTCACGACAAGCCACTGAACATTTATCTTATTACAGGCACTCCAATAATTGATAAAGCAAGCTCCTCTACTCGATTCATTCGGATTGCACCTTGAAAACGTTGTGAGGAATATTGTAATCTACTTCAATTTCAAATATATAATTAGTAAAAAATCGTAAATATTAATTATAATCAATTTTATTATTTAATTTTAAATTATTAATTTCTATATAATTGATTTATTTTGTAATTTATGTCGTAAGTTTATAAATTAGGGAGTGCTTAGTTAATAAATTTGAGAAGATATCAATAAATAAGAAATAAAAAACAATTGCTTGATAATATATTATTACTGAATGAACATTATTTTTATATCTGAGTTTGGGCATTACTTCATACCTCTAATTGTGAAAGGAATGAAAGTCATTTGAGTGTTACGAGCAAGTGTCACAGGCGTGATATATCTTTGCCACACTAATAAAAAGAGATGACACTTCTTTTTTTTCTCTTTTTTAGAAATTAAATATAATTAAAATATAATTAATTAATTATGTTTTTCCTCTTTTCTTTTTTACAAATAAATATAATTTATTAAAATTTGATGAAAACAAAAATTTAACTATTTTTATTTCTTTTTTTAGCAAAACAATATTATGATTAAACTGTATTTTGAAGACATTATTTGGATGATGATATGTTGACACAAGCAAATGCTAGAGCTTTTTATTAAAAAAAATATTGAAAAGGAAATATCATAATATACTTTATTTTAAACATTCTGTCATTATAAATGAGTGCATAAGTTAAATATAATTAATTAAAATATATTAAATTTTATTATAAAATAAAATTTTAACAAATTTTTTATTTCTTAAAATTGTTAACAAAACAACCATATTCAATAATAACGATAATCATTTATTCGTTCTAATCAATCATTATAATTATAATAATTATATTTATTCTCATTCATATTACTACTATCTCGCATGAATCAAGCACTCCCTTAATCAGCATGTAATCAAAAGATAGCTTTAATCTTGGGAGAAAAAAAAAGGCAAGTTAACTCATTTGATTACCTCTGGTTGGCTACATCTGTGTTCCTTTCCCACAGTCGCCAACCAACGGAATGTTCTGGTTTTATAGAGATCGAAGTCAAGCTGTGAGACTCAGCTATGATTGGATTCTTTTTTTCTTTTTAGGGTTGTTTCTTTATCAGTGGCGCAGCTGAAGTCCACAGGGGCAACGAGGAGAATCGAAGGCATTATTTTACATGCACGATATACTCTTGTTTTTTTTCTAACAAACGAATTCATAGTCGTTATCTTTTAAATATTTATTAAGTAAAATTTTGAATTGACATAATTATTTATAAATTATGTCAATCAAGTATTTAGTACTAAGCAAGCTTTATATGATAGACTCGATCAAGAGGATGTAAGTAAGAAGATTTGAATATAGAATTTTTTGAGTAAATACTCCTTACTTCACCAACTCGGCCACTTTAAAAAGCAAAAATTTAATAAAATAAAGTAAGAATCTATTTATGATATTAGAAGAATAATATGTGAATAAAATTTAATGAAATAAAATAAGAATTGATTTATGAAAATAGAAGATTTAGTCACTGTTTTATGACGTTAGTAACTTAGTATAGCAATAAACTGCCTTAAATTTCTTCTTTTGTCTGAAAGAACAATATTATGACGCAAAATATAACAAAAATTATAGATAAATTAAGTGCATTTTCTAAAATTTTTAATAATTACATTAATCAATGCGATGTGACCTCATTTAGATGTAGGAATAGGATACCTTTTCTTCTTTTGATAAATTAGATTCTGGGCACATGTCCCCCTTCCTCACCTTTTTCTTACCACGAGTTCGTTTACCAAAATTTCTTACATCTCGCTGTAGTACACAGTCTTATTTTATTAATAAAGATGTTGTTTTCGAAATTTATCTTAATTCTCAATATGTTTTGCTGAAATAGGTCTAGAAATTATGGATTGTATTCTGCCAAATATTCACAACTCAACTTCCAAACAACAATCAATGAAAGGAGTACAAGTCTATAAATTAAGAAGACTTATCTATGTAATCAGCACCAGCAAGAAAGATACAGGTCGATTTTTCAGCCACTAATTAAAGATGACAGAGGCGTAATGACCTAAAATTATCAAATCAGAGTAGGTGTATTAAACTTGTGATGACAATGCCCCAAGGTGTGGTACTATTGTCATTAATAGTAACATACAACCTATCCAATAATATTGAAAAGATAAGAGAATCTATTTTATTATTGGAAAAAGGATTAAGTAAGTTCATTAAAAAAAGTATCTTTCTAATACACACAAGCTATCTAGGTTTATTTATTTTTTTCTTTTGGCCTTTAAGTACTCTTCTTTAATTATTATCCTATTCACCTATCACTCACACAACTCTTGTTAGCTGATTTATGCAATGGAATTTCTTTGTTAACTATTTCAGATATGGATAGATCTTAAGTCGATTGCATGTCTTAGGTATTCCTATTTATTCCTAGTGTTGTCCGCCTTAACAAAATAGAATAATTAGAATTCTGTCAGGACTCGGGAAGCCTTAATTCGTATCATATGCCCTTTGTTATCATTATCACTAATATAACTTCTAAGTCCAGTGCTGTTACTAAATAAATAATACTTACTAGCCCACTCAACTAGTACACAATTCAATGTCATTGTGACATATGCAACTCCAACCTAGTAATCCAATGCAAGCAGGAACTTACTTTTGCATGGTGGACAATATAATCATGCCTAAAGGGTCCACAAAAGCACTTAAAGTCAATAACCCCTAAGAACACTTGGATGCCCACGAAAGTTGCATTATCAATCCCATCGCTTGCTTTTGCACGTCTATCGTATTGACAATGACCCATCAAAAGAATATCTCAATCAGTGCTTGGTCGTGAATTGATTTTACCAGCTATGGACGATCTTTTTAACCTTTTTGACTCTATATGCACTGTATTTTATGTACTATCAAACCAAGCACTTATATCACGAGATTCTATTTAAAATTCTGTTCGATACCTATCCATATACTGTCTCGGATCGATCGAAAACGCAGAAGCAGAAGTTAAGCTTCAAGACGTGTTATAATAACAGAGACTGCGTATAATGTCAAGTACACCTATGGAAGAAAATGAAAGGTTGGTGATAATGGAGGAGGGCATTGGACCACAACAAGGTGGCTTATCACATGGCCTCTCATTAAGTGGTCCAACTGGTAGAGGAATTTAAAATTTTCAAGTTCATTGAAATATATAATTAATTTTAAGAAAATCTCTAAATATGAATTGTATCAAATATGTGGTTTCATTTTAAGTTTTCAATTAAATAATTAAATATTTTAATTTATTATTCTTATACTCGATAATTATATGGAAAAAAAGTGTGGGTCTCTCGTGTGTCATTTTCTCACCGAAAGCCCCGATAAACACGCAAGCGAATGGTTCGGGTTGTTTTTTCTGGACCATAGGCATGTACTTTGGACGGCACGCAAAAATTAAAGACACTGTAGCGCTACTGCTGAGTGCTAAACCTCACCCTCACCACAACAACTCAAGACCATCAGCGCACGTCTTCTGATATTTTTCCTTGTTTGTTTTCAATTCGATCAGTTGTGTCCACCCGAATAACACCGCCATTGTCTTCTTGCTTTCCTCTAATACATGGATGGTTACAAGAGATTGTTTCCAGTTTGCCGGTTAGGTCATTCATACTGGTGGCCTACTTGTATTTTTGTTTTTTGTTGGCTTTTAGTTTTGGTTTCAAAATTAATATTTTTTCTTTTAAAATTTTGTTTAAATTGACATTTTCAATAAAAATTAAAAACAAAATTTTATTTTATTGAGATCTGTGTTAAAATTTTAAAATAAAATTTTGTTTGATTTTAATCATTTTTGTTTGATTTTATTATATTGTTGATATTATTTTTTAAATTTTATTTTTAATATATTAAATTGTATCCTTAGATTAACTATTTTTATTATTATTAAAATAAAAATATATCAGTATTCAGTATAATTAAAAAATTATGCATCAATTTTATATAATAAAAGTATAATATAAAATATAAAAATATATTAACTCATTTCTATTAAATAATTGAAAACGTTCTTAACATTTAATTTCCTTTTTCTCTTAAGTTACTATCGATAAATGAAGCTTAAAATAAATAGGCCTTGTATATTATTACGAAGAGATAATACTTTTCCTTTTACAATGGGACATTATCATAAAATGCACTCTAAGCTTCGTGCCCAAAAAATTATCTATAGAACAAAAAATTAACAAAATAAATAATAAAATTAGGATTATTCAAACAATTATTTAAGAGCTTAGCAAACATTCACCAAAGGATTCTAAAAATTGAACGAACAAATCAAATCTCAAATTAGATGGCCTAAGTTGTTCACATTTTAAAATATTAGTTCCTAAATTGTAAATTTTAAATATTTCGGTATCAAATTAAAAAAATTTCAAAAGATTAAACTTTTTTAAATCTGATATCTCTAATAAAAGTAATAAACAACCACAAGCTCTCTCAAGTTTCAACTCTCCTAAACTAAATAACATTCCGTGAGTCACTTATTAAATATACTTATCTAGCAATCTTAGCAAAAAGGAAGCTTGCGATATGGAGGTCACTCACCCTATTGGTCATCCCTAGCTTATATTATATTTGGTTGGTCGTAAAGTTTTTAATGGAATGGAATGAAATTGAATGATTTATAATAGAATGGATGTAATATTAGAAAATTATTATTTGAAAGGGATAGAATGGTTCATAATATAATATAGTGAAATGTTGTTTGTAAGAAGGGTTTATAATGTAATATAATAAAAAGTTGGTTATTATTTTACATTCCATTCTAAACCTCCCAAATCGAAAGTTTGTCACTTTTACTATTTAGGATAAAATGAGATGTAATATGAAACTCTGCTCTTCCATCTCATTCCATTCTATTTTATTATAAACCCTCATCTCAAACGATAAACTAATATTACATTACATTTTATTCTATTAATAAACCTCTAATCAAACATAGCCTTAAATTCTGCTACTTTTCTAACGTATGCAACCAACAAAATTATCACTAAAGAGAAAAACAAAGAGAGTAGATAGGAGGAACAATTTTATTTTAAAATGTTATACCTTCTTTTTCCACTTCTCTTCATCTTCCTCCTCATCAATGCTTCATGCTCATCTTTATGGTCATCTAATCTAAGGTCATCCTCTAGAATAGCCTATTCTGGGCACCATGATATAGCATGAGAAATAATCTTGTCTCAGATAGTTCACCTAAACCAAAATTTCAGAAGGCATACACATGAAATTAGAAATAAAATCCAAGATTTGAACAAGTAAAACTAGGTAAGGAAAGCTTTTTCATCTAAGATAATATAATATTGATAATGTTCCAACTACACAAAAAAGTTGAGCAACATAATATAATGAATTAACAAGTTCAACATGAAAGATATCATATTGCTCTTTTAAGAATACGTTCTTTTATATTAATCATGTGATAAGTCTTAATCAAGATAATGTTTGTGAAGTAAACATTTGTCTCATAGAAAGGATTTAACATGACAAAGTTTACTTCTTTCTTACAATACATCCATTAAAAGATAGAGATAAAACAAAGAAAAATACCCACTAAACAACAAATGAATTTTATACAAGAACACTCATATTGAACCAATTATACAAGCTTGCCCACTAGATCTACTCTCTGGTATTTTCCCAAATACCAAGCAAAAGAACAGAACATGTAAGTTACTAGCATTGAGGGTGTTCATAAGCCCAAATCAATCCTCTCTGTGGAGAGTTGTCACATACACAACAAAAGAGAGAGCAAATTAAACTCATACCAAAAAATGGGTCAAACTGAGAAGAAGAATACTAAAAAAGAGATGAGATTTAAAGTAGCAGGAAAAGAGATTACTAACAGTGATAAAATTCTATATTGACAGTTTTATTTAATTAAAATAATAGGAGATGTGATTTAAGGTAGCAGGAAAAGAGATTACTAGCAGTGATAAAATTCTATATTGACAGTTTTATTTAATTAAAATAATGTATCTTTAAATTTTATCTAATATATAATTATTATCGTTGATAAAAATATAATTATATTGATATTAGCAAGTAATAATCAAACATGTTTTTATTTTTATTTAAAATAAAAGCAAAAATTAATAGCATAAAACAAAAATTGAAAATAAAAAAAGAAATGGAAGCAATAGAGACCTGAAAGTTTTAAATATACTTTTATGGTATCAGTTTTGAATATACTTTTAACTTTACAACTATAATTCGATAGAATCAAATAGAACAAAAAGATAAACTACAGTTCATCTATTCCTAAAGTCCAACATAGTTTTTATGATTTAAGGTTTTTAACCCCTCAGAGAAGTAATTCGTTTTTGGATGGAGATTAACTAATAGTCTTAACAATCATCACTGGCTTAGTCATAACATGGTCTGCTATTCCCATTCTACAAATGATTTACTGCATGATAACTTGATGATTAGAACAATCATAAAATTGAGACGAAGTTGGTCAAATGTCATCGAGTACTAGTGGTTGGATCTTGTTCGCTATTTTAAATGAGCTTATAGTATTTTATTGCAGCGTGGCTTAACGACATTCTATAATTTAGTTTTTAAATAATTTTTTTTCTAAAATATTGGATTTAGAGAAGTAACTACTTGGTTTAAAGAAAATTTTGGACATATGAATGGTAAAATATTACCTAAAAATATACTTAATATTTTAAAAATTATTAATTTATTATATTTTTAAATCACATAATTTATTTATATATTTAAAAAATATTAGTTAATAATTTAAAATTAAGTTAAATCTGGCATATCGTAAGTAATAAGGCTCCTTCCACTGGTGTTAATGCTGTATTGTGGCAGGGCTGGTAGTAATAAAATAAAATGGAACGTAATATTATTCTATCGTTTGAAATGAGAGTTTATAATGGAATGGAAAGAATAAGATGAACAGGTGTTTGGAAATTAATGAATTGATCCAATTCATTAATTTCCATTTCATTAATTTCCAAACACCCGGTCATCTTATTCTTTCTATTCTATTATAAACTCTCATTCTAAACGATAGATTTAATTCATTAATTTTATGTAATTGAATTCAATTCATACGTTTGGAATGCTAAAAAATAGATGACTTGAATTCAACAACGTAATTGAATCTCATTTTCTTTATGAATTCAATTCACATCTCAAATGATGTGAATTAAATTCTGAATTGAAGAGTCAATTCTTTTCAAAACATTAAAAATTCTTTTCCAAATATACACATCATAAATATACAAATTACTACAAAACACACACACATTGATTACATACTATTTTTAGTTAAGGATAAAAAAGTCATATAAAGTAGTTTAATTCATTTTTATTGTGTTTCAAACAATGTAATTGAATTCAATTCTAATATTTATAGATTTATTCCAAGCAGTGTAAATCGAATTTAATTGAATCCCACGAATGTAATTGAATCCAATTCATAGATGAATCTAATTCGAAAGTTTTCAAACGGCCTAGAAAGGGGAGATTTTCACATTACATAATAAACAGTAAAACTGAGTTACCTCTAATTTGTGAGATTTAGGATATAATATAAAATAATAAATATGTACTACCTAATATATACTCAATAATTTGTTATAATATCAATTATACCCTTATCCCTATGTTTTATATCTATTAACATATGTTTTGTTTTATCAATAATATAATAGTAATTCATTATTATTATACATATATTATACTCCATTTCATTAATCTTTCAAATAACATTTTCCCATATTACATTATAAATTATTCCATCTCTTCCAAATAATATTTTTTTAATATTACATTTATCTTTACTCCACGTTAATCTTATTTCATTAAAACTTTTACGTCTAATCATAGACTAATTCACGAATGATCCACGCCCAGCCACGTAAGACGTAACCATAACTAGTCAATAAACGATAAAAGAAGTTAGTCAAACAAATACGTGGACCCCATTGAAGTGAATTGTAACTGGTTATCTAATATCTATATGGACCACAATCGCAACACACGCGCCAACCTTTTGTCACGCGTTTCACTTTCACACGGTAGGCTCCTGGCTTTTGCGCAGTAATTTGTTTTTTTTTTATTTATGTTTCCTTTCAAATAAAAATAAAATTTTGTTTATTTATTAATGTCAACGTAATTATGTTTTTGTTACTGATAAAATATTACTAATTAATTGAATTTACTTTAAATTTTATATAATATTTATTAATAAATTATTAATCAAAAATATATTTTGATTATTAAATCAATTATTTAAAATTTATATATTTTGAAGATATTTTAGCTTTAATTATATTTATTAATAATGATTAAATTTAATTTAATTACAAAACAAATAAATTACAAAATAATAAAATAATTCTCATTTTAATTAATAAATATAATATTAAATTAAATTATCTATAATTCTTATTAATAATTAATATATTAAATAATATGTATTAAATTAATAGGAAATCAAATTATAAAAACAAAATCTAAAAATTAAAATCAACAACAATAATTAAAACCTCAAACAATAATTTTTTATTTTTTAATTTTTATTAAATTTTTTAAAAAATTAAAAACTTAAAATAAATGAAAAGTAATAGGGAGCAGATGATTCGCATGAGAAAATGATAATAGGAATGAGAATAAATATAGTGAGAAATGATAATGAATATAATTATTATAATTATGATGGTTGATTAAGAGGAATGAATGATTTTCGTTACTATTGATAATGGTAGTTTGTCAAAAAAATTGAGAAATAAAATTTGTTATATTTTAATTAATTAATGAATTATATTTTAATTAA
Source organism: Erythroxylum coriaceum (assembly GCA_026874005.2). Lineage (NCBI taxonomy): Eukaryota > Viridiplantae > Streptophyta > Magnoliopsida > Malpighiales > Erythroxylaceae > Erythroxylum > Erythroxylum coriaceum. The sequence continues at coordinate 1,295,739 of JANQAP020000534.1, forward strand.
ATATATATTAATTAAGTATATATTTAATTATATTTAATTAAAAATAAAAAATATGTAAATGTCATAGGACAATTGCTTGTTAATAAGGAATAAAATCTATTCCTCTAATATATGTATGACGTATCGAGTAATACCCATTAATTAGGATATAAAAAACTGTTCATTCAACCGTCATAAATGGTCACCTAACATTCCTCAGCTGTGGTACATTCTCAAACTCCTCAACTAACTGACTAAGCAGCCTCTTAAGAGAAGTAAGCCCCACCGGAAGGAACCAAATCCTCTGTACCGCTTGCCAAGTTCTAACCCTATGGTGAAGGGATTAGTTCTCCGCTTGATGGGACCCACAGATCATATGAGAACCTTTTTCTTGCCCTTTCAAGTGGGCATTTAAATCGAAGAGCCGATGGGACCGACGGGTCGACAGGTCCGTGGAAGCTCCAATAGCAAAACTGTGGGGCTCAGGGTACAATAATTTTGGTTGTTCTGTACGCACCGTAGAGCTTCGTGGGTTTTGTGGACACGTGTCAATAATTTACTGGCGTTTCGTTGGCAACTCTACTTCGTTTTTATGTGGTAATCATTTGTTAGTAATCTGATCATGTTGATAAAATTTTGTAAGATTCACTCCACAGATATTTGTTTAATATAAAATTAAAAAAAATTAAATTTCTTTCATCTAATTAATTATATAGTAGCTGTAAATGTGCACATATATCTTTTATTAATCAAATAACTTATTTCACATAAATAATTTGCAATTTTAAAAAATTATTTATACACACTAAAAAGTTATAATTATGAATTAATTCATTTAAATCATTCTTAATTATTTATTAACATGTTATAATTACTATATTTACTTGATTTTTATTCCCAATTATTCTTTTTATGAATATTCCAAGGTTTTCTTATACATATATATATGATATATAATATAATTTATGTTAAGATATTTATTATATCTCATTATTTAATTTTGACATTTTTTATTATTGGATCTTCAAGATATCGCAAGTCTTAAAATCTAAATTAAGATGAGGTGTAGCTATGTGATAATTTTTTTTTGAATTGGGATTTTAGATAATGGTTCATATGTGAAAGAAGTCTATCTTAAGTAAGAGTATGAGTGCATCACGTTATTGTTGGATAACGGTAAGAGTGTGAAAGACTAACTCGTTACCTCTGCCCTGCATCACAAAAAGATAAGACCCTTTTCTTTTTCTAATCTTGGCCGTGGGATCACCACCATCCATTTACTTGTTGGTATACTGGAGGTGGGTTTTTAGTTAGTACCATCACTCACTTGCAGTGATAAAACAGAGCGTTTCTGCAATTTAACAGGTCACTCAATTTTCTCACTTTTTGCTTCAATCCTAATCGCAAAAATCAGTTCTTTATTGCATCTTGGCATAATGGAGGTGGGTCTTTAGTGTCACTTGCAACCTTCAGCAGTGCCAAGAGAGAGGAGTGTGGCAATTGAGTTGTGGGTCTTTTGTTTTGGTGATTAAAAAGTGCATGGAAGGATTGACGTGCTTATCTTGATCTGTCTTTATTGGAGTTTCACGTGGGCGTGGGTTGAAGCATATATGTCATGTGTTTGTTGGTTTTGAAAAAATATCTACAACCGTTTTACTTATGGGTTGGCGTGATCTGGTTGGTTGATTGGTGAGTAAGAATGCTGCACTTTTCTATGGTTATATTGTCGTGAATGTATGCGTGCAACATTTTTTTTCAAGACTGCAGTTTGTCTCTTGCTGCGTTTTTCTGATATATGTGTAAATCTTGTGTGGCTGGTTTTCCTTATTTTTGGTGTACGAAAATTTCTAAAAATTTTCATGATTTTAGTAATTGCCATACCTGATCATTTGAGTGGCTTTTATGGATTGATTGGGTGTTGATTATGTCTATTCTGGTAGCTGTCAATATTAGAGATGATGTTCAAAAATTCCAGCAGTTGAATATGGTAGTTTCAATTAGTGAACAACTTTCAGATTAGTCTTTGGAGAAGCTAAAAACATCGGAAAGTTGTTTCTTTTTTTCCTCAAGTGTTTTCGTTTATGTTGAATTTTATTTATCACTTGAGTTGCTTAATTTGTTTTGTTATCATTAAACATTGTTTGAGAAAATTCTCTGTTGAGATTAGTACGAGGCAATCGTACTATTGGGTGTGAAATTCTTTCACGAGTTGTGAGGACGAGGGATAGTGTCAAGGGTTGAGTGGTGTCAGCTTAGTAAAGCCTTGTATAAAATTATTGTCGCTAGTGAAAAAATTAAGTTGGGTGAGGGCTCCGTAGACGTAGGCAAGGTGTGCCAAACTGTGTTATCAAATTTCGATGTTGATTTATATTTGTGCATTTAATTTTTTGATTTTTGATTGTGTTAGAAATGACTGCCATAATTCGAAGAGTTTGCGAAACCAATACACCCCTATAGTTTTTTTCAATTGGTATTAGACCGGGTCACCGAATCAGAACTTGGTACATCAAGTCAGTGCAGATATTTGTTTCACAATTATGGCTATAAGAGAAGGGCTATTAATCATCAGGTCACTGTTGTTAGATGGTTCAAGTTATCCTACGTGGAAATCACGGATGAGAGTATTCATTCAAGCGTAAGGAACAAAAGTGTGGAAATCAGTTTTAAACAGTTGGACACATCTAGTGACGACTGATGAAAAGGGAGAAGCAGTGCTTAAAGATGCATCTGAGTGGATAAGGGCCAAAAAAGAGAGTCCTTGGAAATTCTCAAGCCCTGCATGCTATCTTTAGTGAAGTTGATGAAGGTCATTTTGCTATGGTATCAACTTATTAATCGGCAAAAGAAGCCCGGGATACTTTGCAGACTATACATGAAGGATCGAAATCTGTGATAGCCTCAAAATGTCAGATGTTGGCTGTAAGATTTAAAGAGCTGAGGATGGAAGAAAGTGAAACTATTAGAGACTTCCAAAACAGACTGCGTGACATAGCAAACCAAGCACATCAACTCAGGAAGTACTTTAACCTAAAATTGGTTAAGATGACATTGAGATCATTGGCTCCGAGATTCATACCAAAAATTGTAGTCATCGAAGAAGCCCATAATATCACTGAATTGTCTTTAGATAAGGTAATTGAGATTCTTACCAACTTTAAAATGAATTTGTTGAGGGATAACTGAGAGATGAGCAAAGGATTGGCATTGCAAGCCGAGATTGGTAAAACCGTGACTGACTTCGAAGATGAATCCGATGAGAATGAGGATATGAAGTTATTAACAAGAAATTTCAGCAAATGGTTAAAGAAAGTTAAGAAGGATAGATATGAGTTTAGGCAAAACGATGGGAGTTCATCAAATAACAACTTCAAACAACAAGCTAAAACTCAAAAGGGTGTACACCATCTTCAGTGAAGTTGATGAAGGTTGCTTTGCTATGATATCAACTTGTGAATTGATGAAAGAAGCCTGGGAACTTTGCAGACTATATATGAAGGATCGAAATCTGTGATAGCCTCGAAACCTCAAATATTGGCTGTGAGATTTGAAGAGTTAAGGATGGAAGAAAGTGAAACTATTGGAGACTTCCATGACAGACTGCGTGACATAACAAACCAAGTACATCAAATCAGGAAGAAGTACTCTAACCTGAAGCTGGTTAAGAAGACATTGAGATCATTGCCTCTGAGGTTCATACCAAAAATTGCGGCCATCGAAGAAACCCATAATATCACTGAATTGTCTTTGGATAAGGTAATTGGGATTATTACCAACTTTGAAATAAATTTGATGAGGGATAATCAAGAAAAGAGTAAAAGATTGGCATTGCAAGCTGAGATTGGTAAAGCCGTGATTGACTGGGAAGATGAATTCGATGACAATGAGGATATGGAGTTATTGACAAGAAATTTCAGCAAGTGGTTAAAGAAAGTAAAGAAGGATAGATCTGAGTTTAGGTAAAACGGTAGGAGTTCATCAAACAACAACTTCAAACAACAAGCTAAAACTCAAAAGGGTGAAAGAAAAGTGAAGAAAATTCAATGTCATGAGTATCAAGGCTTTGGACATGTGCAAGCAGAATGTACTAACACCTTGAAGAGGAGAAAAGGGAAGTCCTATACAAGCACTTGGAGTGAGAATGAATCCGGAAGTGAGTATGGTAGTGAAGAAGTAGCTATGAATAGTGTTGTTTTAGTTGTTTTGTACAGCAAAAATCCAGTTACTTGCTTTACAGCAATCGAGAAGGAAGTAACCGATGACAAAAATGTGGGTAAATTAGAAAATTCTGGGAAAAACGCAGATGAATCAACTCAAAGCTCAAACTCATATTATGACAGTAATGACAATACTTCAGATGATAAAAAGGAAAGTATTTATAAAGCCTATGAGTTAATGTACGTGATTATACCAGCATTAATGCACCGGATCCCATCAGAACACCGAAGTTAAATGTACTTAGACGAGAGTAGTACTAGGATGGGTGACCTCCTGGGATGTCCTCGTGTTGCACCCTTCACTCACTTCTTTTTTCTCTTACTTAAAAAAAAGAGTAATTGAAGGAGGAAAACTCTTCCATGAAGAACATCATTCAAGATCTAGAGAAGAAGTTGTTCTCTACATTAGATGAGCTTGGTGAAATAAAATTGAAGTTGGTCAGTACATAAAAAGGAATAAGAATGTTAAATGGAGGTATCGAAAAGCTAGAAAAATTGTTGAAAATTGGTAAGACTAAAGGAGACCTTCAAAGCATTGGCTATAGAGGTGAATGTTTCAAGTAGAATGATGAGAAAATTGGTGCGACTAGATCTGTCCAAGGAGAAATCTCAAAGAAAAATCAAAGGTACATACGTACATGTCACTTTTGTGGAGTAATTGGGAACATAAGACCAAAATATTACAAGTTGTTACAAATGCTGTTTCGAATGGGTCAAAACTGAAAATCTATACACTCTCTATTAAATTTTCAGCAGCAACCCTTGTTACTAAAGCACTCTTGGTTAGAAAGGGTCGAGTACAAGCACAAAGACATAGTGAAGGATAAATAAGAAATTGTCCAGATTCACAGTTAGTTACTGCTTTTGAAGAAACTGTTCAGATTGAGGATAAGTCAGTTACTTCAAATGAAGAAATCAACCAGATAGTTGATGACCGAGATAATGTAATGAGGAATAAGCCCATGTTTGAATTTCTTCGAAGGATAAAGGGACTGCGTGCTTTACATTTTTGAAGTATAGTTTGATGTTATTTATAAAAAAAACAACAAAAAAGACCTCGAGGGAGTTATTGTTTAGGCTTTTTGAGTTTTTATTTATGAGTTTTTCTAAGGTTCAGTTGATTGATGTATACATGAGGCTATGTTTGATGATGGAGTTTATGAATTTGATTAGTCTTATGAAGACAGAATTGAAGTGAGCAATGATATGTTGGCATATGTATTAACTGGTTGTAATTGTCATCTTGGCTTTCTACTATTGCACTACGTGTTTATGATTCTTCCAGTGCACCTACTACTGATTTTTATGCTTCTTTATTCGTTGAGATTGATCACATTGAAGATAGTCTTCGTTTTGGCATTGTTTTATCTCAATGGGAGATATCATATTGTTTTTAGTGACTGTTCTATTCATAGGGAGATCTTAAGGTATCTCCGTGACTATTAATCTTACTTTTTGGCATCTTTTTGTCCTAAGGGGGAGAAATTTGGATGATTGGATAATTATTCATTATTGGATGTTTCTTGAACTTGAAGAATGTAATTGTTAAGTCATTAAATTGCACTTATTTTGGACTTAATTATCGTTAATGTGTTGAAATTATTATCTGAAATTAATGGAATTATCTTACAATTGTTTACAGATGGTTTTCAACACCTTAGAGACGAAATGGAATCAAAAAGATG
>JANQAP020000534.1:1309098-1327319 GCA_026874005.2 Erythroxylum coriaceum
CATGTGGTTGCTGCAACCTGAGTCGAGGTACCAGACATCACCACCTTCACTGTTGCTTTCAAGGAGGGCCATCAACAACATATCTCCCTCAACTTCTGTGTAGTTAGCTTCCTTCTTCTCCTTTGGGCATTCCCATTGAAAGTGTCCAAGCCCGTGACAATTATAGCCTTCCACAGTAGCTTTGTCAAGTCTCCCTCTACCTCAACCCCGGCCTCTTCCTCTGGAACCTCCACCTCTACCGCCAAAATTTGCTCCAGAAGAAACCTTCAAGGCCTGCTCTTCCTCAATTTGAGATCCCATGCGTTGTTCATGCACAAGTAGACTACTTTGCAGCTCATCAATAGTCATAGTGCTTGTATCGTTAGATTCTTCAATAGAGCATACCACATAATTGAATTTAGGTGTCATAGATCTTAGAATCTTCTCTACAACACCTATGTTCCCTTTATCTTCACCATTTGCTTTTAACTTATTTGCAATAGTAAGAGTGCGGCCAAAATATTCACTTACAGTTTCTCCTTGATTCATCTGGAGAACTTCAAACTCTTTGCGAAGAGCTTGCAGCTGCGCACGCTTTACCCGGGTACTGCCTTGGTACTTTTGCTTCATTGAATCCCATATATCCTTGGCAGTGTCTTTCTTGAGAATGGTTTCTAGGACTGAGCGATCAAGAGCTTGAAAGAGATAATTTTTTGCTTTCAAGTCCTTCAGCTTTTGATCATCAACCTGCTTCTGTTGTGCTTCAGTCATACCCGCAACTGCTGTAGGGACTCCATTCTCCACCAGATTCCAGTACTCCTTTGATCTCAGAAAGTTCTCCATGAGCATTGCCCAGTGATCATAATATCCATCGAACTTTGGTACAGAAGGCTGGACAAAGGTACTCTCTGTTGTCATTCTGTATAGCTATAGGTCTCGGAAGTTGCTACTTCTAGCTTCGGTAGAAGCTCTGATACCAGATGTAAAAACAAGTAAATCAGAATGTTATTCGAAAGGCTTAAATTCATTGAAAGGAGAATCTGGCTTAAATAGCCTTACAAGCAAAAAACAAGAAACAAACTATCCGTTGGAGTATCCCAACAATTTCTACGGAACTAGCTAACAGAACATCCCTTAATAATAGGGATTTTATTAACGTTGAAACAAACCCAATAATTATCAACTAAGCAAATAACTAACAATATTGGGCGTACCTCATAACAGATGTTCTTGTTTTTTTTCGTTTTCTTTGTAGTGAACACACCATGTTAGATGCTTTTGTGTTTCAATGGCTGTTTTTCATCAATTTTTCACTCTTTGGAAAGGAAATAAGGGATTGTTTGGTTCATGGGCAATCAACGGGTATGGAATGAATACAGATGCTTGGTTTTATGTTATAATTATAAGAGATGTCTGATTTTTGAGAAATCATCCATACTCTCGATATATTAGAAGAATGAGTTTTATGAGCAAGTGTCATCGGCGTGACAACTCTTTCACGCCTGTGACATACGTTTTTTAATTAAATATAATTAATTAATTGATTAATTAAATATAATTAATTAAAATATACTTAATTACAATATAATTAATTAATTATAATTAATTAATTACAGTATAATTAATTAATTATATTTTCTCTTTTCAGCAATTAAATATAATTAATTAAAATTTATTAAAATTTAATATAAAAAAAAATTTAACAAATTTTATTTTTTAATATTTTTAACAAATCAATTATTATCAATAATAATAATAATAATAACCATTTCTTCTTTTTAATTAATTATTATAATTATAATTATTATATCCATTCTCTGCAATTCTGCCTGTGAAACAGCCGCACTAATTTATGTTTATTGTCATGTTTCTTGTATCCTATGACAACTGATAGATGGGGTCAGTCACTCAGTATTCTCGAGTGTGGGACGACGCCAACTTTGACTTCTACCAACCATGCTAAATGTCCTTTGTGCAAGTTTCAGAAGAAAGTAAAAAGGTAAAACTGATGAATGCACCTCCATGCTTGAATGAAGTTTATTTTCCCAAGTTTAGGAACTTTTTGCAGTGCACCTTCAGTTGTTGCATTTTATCTTATGCTTCTAAACAGTTAGTTGATCCTAAATTTCTTCTTGGTTTCTGTAAGATCTGTTTTATGTGTCCAATTTGTTGGAATAAAGAATTCATATCTTAGTGATAGATACATGCGAATTGGTAAGAGTTTCTGTGTGGTCTCAGTTTTTTGCAACATTGTTTCCTCTGGTGGCTTTAAGTTTCACTGTTCTTAATCTAGGTGGATTAAGCGGGGATGTATTAGAAAAGATATCAATTTATGCCTTGAAAGTTAGTAATTTGTTCGAGAAAGTGAACGCGTTAATTGCTAAGCATATAATTGTTTTCTTAATAACTGTTAATGACACTGCATATAATTTCTTTTATTATAGAAGGTAGGTTCACAGATGGATCTTGTCCTATCTGGAGTAAGACATCAAGTGCAGAACAATCACTGGTTTTGTTGATTTCACTAGGAGAGGACATGCAGAGCAGTGAACTATTCACGACTTCCACGGTCCACCTGTTTGTCATTAGTTGAATACTTTCTTCCAAAAGCTTTTGAATTCACCTTAAACTCATAATGCTCTCTTTCTAGCTGTTTTCACCCAGGTTGAATATATTTTGCTTCTTAATAATGTTGTTGGGTAAGTGGGACGGAAGGAGAGCGATGGGGAGAATCAAAAAGACCCAGGTTAAGGGGAGGGGGTGTGGTGGTGGCTGGTGGGAGAGCCTCTATGTACTTGTTTTACTCTATTAAGCTTTGTGAATATATCATACTTCTTAATATACTTGAATATGTCATACTTGTGAATTGTGATTTCATGCTTGTCTTCTGTTTCCTCACAAGATTTACTGAAAGTTGCTTACATTCATACTGTTGCTATCTCTGACTTGATAGTATTGGCAGTTCATTTCCATAGGTTTAGAAATGATTTGTGTTTTACTATTTGTTTGATCCTGATCTTTATATAACTGAATCTACTGCCATTGTGTGAAGAGGTATCTGGAGGAGAAATACGTTGCAAAGTCCCTGCCGAGGTACATCTGAAATGTCAACTGGAGATTGAAATTTCATATATGGTTGCTATGCCATCAACATGGATAAAACTTACAATTGTATTTATTATACATGTTAAGGGATTACCATTACCTAAGATTGATGGTATTTAGGGCTATAGGGTCTTCCGTTTGTCAGTTTATGATAGCTGTGATAGCAATCTGGTTATACAAAATGGATCATTAAAGCATGAATTGATTATTAAGAGGGAATGTGCTGGTATACAACATGTTCATTTTAGTAACAGTAATGATGCATATTGACTTTTGACTTTTAAGCATCGATAGGGTTATTGGGCTGTCCATATGTTCCAAATCATCATAATAACAACTGTTTCTAGCATTAAAGGTGCAAAATTATGTTGGTATGGACTCGTTTGATGCAGGATATGAGAAGGGATTTGGGCATTTCAGATTTTGAAGGAAAGATTGAGGTAAAGGAAACGGAGGTGACTGATTTTGGAAATGATAACATATGCAACTTTTTTTTGGAATAAGCTACTAGAGTTCTAAAACCAGTTCTATTGAAAGATGCAGTCACACAAAGCTTAGATTTTATTCAAGACAAGTATTTTTCTATCCATAATTATACAGCTACTATGATCAACTTTCAATTGCTTCTCTAGTTTTTCCAATTTTCACCTTTCTGCAGATGCGATCAGCAGATGAGGATGAGACTACTGTTTTTCATTGCCCTGTTTGTTCATACAAATTTTCTGAGAATTGAGCCTATAGTTAAGGAGGCTTCTATGATGCACCTTTATTGGGCTCCAGACAGACTGAAGTGAGTTCTTTGATACATACTCTTTCAGACAGGCATTATGCGTAGCGTAGAAAGTTGAAAATTGGGTTGAGTTTATCTTAAATTTTTTTTTTGGTTGGGTTGAAAAAAACCTTAACCTCAATTTTCAATTTGATTAAACTGCATTTGAGCTGTTAATTTAGGATCAAAAGAATCACTTTTTGTCACCTCCAATTACTAAAAGAACTGATTCTACTAATTGGATAAGTATGTAGCTTGTGGGGATCCATTTTCACTTGTTTGTAATCTGATCTAATCTAAGCTGGGAAACGGTAAGATGGCAGCCACAATTTGAAAGACAAGTTGGAAGCCCTTTTGTCTTGTCGATGGATCCATCTACAAGCGAATCCAATCCATGTTCTTTAATTACAGCAACGAAAAGACGCCTCCTTTCTTATCCAATTCATGGCCTTCTACTTGGCTACTACAATGTTAGTTTATACATTAAGACTGCAAATCATTCATTATTCTCCATTGAACCATTTAATTTATCGTCTACGTTTAAAACCAGAAATGGAGAAAGAAAATTACCGAATCATTGGTTAAAATGAAATCAAGAAAAAGAACAGTAAAAAGTAAAAACATCAGGACTGTAATCAATTGGTGCAAAAACATAATCTTCCTATATATTTTATTATTTCGCGACATGTAGAAGCAAAATCATAACGAACCAAGAAAGAAAATCTTTCCTCTTTATTATGCATCACATACAGAAAAAACAAACAATTGGTGGACAGTAGCAAGCATGTGTTAACAACAAACAACACTCATCCTTTTGCCTACATCTGCACCAGACAACGGTATCATAAGGCACCACAAAATTTTGCAAAATCATATGATATGATGTGATATGATATGATAATGCATGATTTAGATTTTAGCCTCTTTTTTGCTTAACATAGATAAGCTAGAGGGAGCCCTTGAAGGCACACTTCGTTTTGTTTGTCTAAAAATTAACAGAAGGCATTATTCATTTACCATATATTCTTGTCTGCTTCAGTTTGTAAGGGTCTAACTGTCTAGGTGTAGCGTGGTCTAACTAGTAGACTAAATGATTTATTATTATTATTACGTATATTTAATACAAATTTAAAAAGGTAATAACAATTAAAAATTGTTATAAAAAATAAAATATTAGGATATCATCATTAATTAACATTGATTAATGAGATACCTAAAGCTCAACAAGTCATAATAACGTGTGGAGTGTGCTTTTGATCAGTGAATCTGCAAATTAACAATGTCTTCGGTTGATTATGCTACTCTACAACTTAGCGTTGAGAGTGGCTAAAGAATCTATATTGTGTAATCTAACGATCAAACTGTACATAAACTCAATGCACAGGACTTCTCTGAGAGTTTGAAGACACGCAATTTTCTTTTTTTTTATATATTTTCTTATAAAGAAGTTGTTTTCGTGATTTGAATATGTAATTTTCTGGTCACAACTTAAGTTTTTATTATTACCACCAAAAGTCTTATAATCAACTGATGCTAAAGTCATCTAAAAAGCTTAGGAATTTCAATTTATTCAAACCATATGAAACCAACATTTGGTGTCACCTGAGATAACCGAAAACATGCACAAAATTTTCTTCTCCTATGATGTAACATCTACATACTCCCTGGAAAGATATGCATATGCTACACAAAACAGAACCAAAATAATTCAAAATATACTAAACAATCCCTTACATGCATTTCCAGAAACTCAAGCAAACATACATTATATATCATTAAATGTTATTTTATAAACAGAATATATTATACGTATTGTACTTATCAAAATACATGTCATAAATTTAAAAGCCAACCTGTATTAAAGTTATTACAAACCATTTACATCAAAATACAATATGTCTCGTTACATTTAATACAACTCAAAAACAACTTAAAAACTCAAACAAAACAACTTCCAAAATATAACACATTCTTCTTGGCCACTGCGGTAGTCTTTATCCCAGTCCTTAAATCTTTTTATCAGAATCTACACGAAGACAAAACTACCGTGCTAAGCATAAAGCTCAGTGGGGAATAACTAAACAAGATATAATTTGGTGACTATTTCTAACATTCGTCTAACATTTACATATACAGAATCATATCACATTTCAAACAATTTTTAATTGTGCATATTAAAGTGCAATCCAAACAATATGTATCTCAGAACAGAATATATCATATTAAAACATGATATATTTGCTTCAGTCAAAACTTATAAGTATTATAATAGAATACCATAATATCATAATCGAACTTTAAAGTACCAAAACAGAACTTGGCTGTATCAAAACAATATCTGATTATATCAAAACAGAACTTAGTTATTTTAGAACAGAGTTTGATTATATCATAATTGAGCATGTAACAGAATATAAAACAAGTTAGCATGCTAATCTTTTTTACAGAAGTGGGTAACGGGACCAGAACAGAAGATATTATGTTTGGTATCTGAAACAGAAGAGACTTAAGTCTTTGAAAGAGAAGACACAGAAGTGTCTAAAATCAGAAGACACCTTAGTGTTTGGTTACAGGAGCAGCTACAGAGCCTTCTAGGCAATGACTATTTACCCACGACTAGGACTTAATAGTTTTAAAACAATCCATTTCGGATTTCAGAATCACATGTAAAAGATATAATACATATCATATGACTTATTCCATTTCGCTCATATAAGATATAATCATTCACATCAATCAAACTTAACATGCCTTGCGAACATAAACATTTGTAATAATGGACCAATGAATACATTAAGTAATTACACATCACATGTAGTCACACAAGTTCCCAATTCACAAATATTCACAACTAACACATTACTCTTGTTCTTTAAATCACATTAGCATTCATAAATAGGCTTCATTCTTTTAATACCTTATAAGTTCCAAAATTACGTACTTTGTTATCTAATAACACCTTTCTTAAGTTATTACTTCAATTAAAAATCCAAATCTTATTAAACCTTTAACTAACTTTTACTCAATTAATCTAACATCATCTAGGTTCATTTTCAAGCCTTAATCATGTCTAATTGCAGCATATTAGAGAGACTTGTCCTCATGTGGTTCAATAATTGCACAAATCAACATTTACCATGTAAAAACTCTACCCACGATTGTGGGGTACCTACCCACGATCATGACAGAAGCTACTGCATCTGTCCACGACCGTAGGATGGGTGCCACGATCATAGCCTATCCTTTTCCTGCACTTTTTCCAGATTTTATTAAGACAGGTTTTGGTTTAAATTTGTATGGCCATTTTGATATAGAAACTGAGGTTTCTGGGCTATATGTTCTTCTAAACAAATGTTTCTCTATGTCTTAAGTTTCTAATGAACTAAAGTTAATACAATTTGGTTCATTATTCCTAGAGTTATCCCCAAAATACTACAGACTATTCTCAAACAGTGACAGAATCCAAAACTCAACTTCAAGTCAAATTTCAAACCCCTTCGAGACAGAATTAAAATTCTATTCCTTCATAAAAATTGTAGACATATGTATTAGTTTAATCTAAAATTAAAATAACCCCATTTGGATATCTACAGGTCAAGTTATGGGCAAAATATCGATGGTTGTTCAATGAAACCTGTTCAATGAAACCACTACAATTAACTCACATCTTACATCTTCAACGCCCCTTTACCATAGTTCATCAATTCCACCTTATTCATGCCTCAATTACACATCAATTACATGTCCAAAACCAATTCAAAAGTCATTTATTAAGTAACTTACAAATCAGTATCTTCCACACATCAAAACCAAACTAGAAATTATCAGACAAAGATCATTTTTCAGCACCTAATTATTAACATCATAACACACACTTCATGTCAATTCAATTATCATCAAACCTATATTAATACAGGCTGTCAAGTTTATAATTCCCTTACCTAATTACCTTCAAGCTCTTTCTTCAAAGAACTAACCAAACTAGCCCTTCATGCAACCAATACACTTCAAACTAACCAAACTAGCCCTTCATGCAACCAATACACTTCAAAAATCTAGGTAGGTGTAGGATGACCTTAACACCCAAAAGATAGCAGCATAAAGGATATCTTGAGGTAGCTTCTTGATGCAGTATACGGCAAGGAGTTTAGTGTGATAGCACATCAAAATTGAAGTAAAATTCAGAGCAAGGAGAGGGGATGAATGGTTTTGATGGAGATGCTTCATTGAAAGCTGCAGAAATAAGATTAACACCCAAGTGGCTAGGTGTCACTCTCACAACATGGTATTTGTCACCATTGCATGTGTCCCATTTGTCACTTATCACTCATTTATTGCTGCTACTTGTCAATTCATTAACTATGCCATTTGTCACCTAATTTTTCATGCCAAATGTCACTAATTCATAGGCTTAGTCATTCTAATTTTTCACGTACCAACTTGTCTTGTCATTTGACAATTTTTTCTAGTCCAAATGTACATTTTAGTACTTCAATTTCTAATGGTATCAACTAATTCCAAATAACTAAGTATTATCCATTGAACCAAAATTCAAGATCAAACCAAAATTCAAAACATATACAACTGACAATCATGTCACAATTTAACACCTATCACATATGCCTTCATGAATATGTAACATTTCAACTAGGGTATAATTTGGAGCCTTACATATGACTTGTAATGGATCCTTTTACTATAGAAAAAAGAACCTACTTTTGCATATCTTAAGTTTTGATTGCTTTTCTAGTTACTTTGCGTCCAAGTCAAGATACATATACATGCATATATAACAACTATTTAATTTTTCTTTCGGTGCATAGTTTACCAGGTAACTATAATATTGCAAGTATAAGGTAAAATGAAACAACTCTTATTCTATATTATCGTAAGTAGAATACCCCTTTATTTCATTTATGAAATACCAAATCATCATAATGCCTTCTTTACAATAAATGAGAAGAAAAGAGTATAAAGCGTGGACAGGATTTTGTCATACGTAAGGACAAAACGTAAGATTCACAATCAGAATTGGATTTAGTGAAATATTTGGTAGTAATATGTAACGTTCAAGTGGTCAATATTCCCACACTGTTTTTGTCTCTAAATGCCTTTTATCCTTTCTCTACGCAAGACTACTGTGTATACACACAAAAGAAAAGTCTTTCTTCTTCTTGCTTTCCGTCATATGTGTAAATATTCTTCAGGAAATGATGTGATGTGGTGGAGCACTTATACGCATATGGATGGATGGATGTGTGCAAAACCCTAATTGCATGTGTCAAGATTTCAAGTGATTTTGACTTTGGTTAAAGGTTGTAGGGTCCATACTTATATTCACATCCTTTCACTCTAGACCCACATCTTGTGCTATTCTATCATTTTGATTGATTATTAGTTGGACAAAGTGTATCTTAGTGGATCGACAAAAATTTAAATGTAAAATGTATCTTTACAAAATCTTCCTTATTCTAAAGCAATATCTTTTTTCTCTCACTTTTTTAGTAAAAAGTAGAAATCACAATAGTTAATTTGTACTAAATTTCTTATAATTTAGGTTATGAAGCTTTAAAATTTTAATTAAAATAAAACTTATTTTTTTGTTTTAAATTATTTGAGATTTTATAAAACAAAATAGTAATCATTGCAAGTAAGGATTTTGCTTCATCACGTGCAATTGAGACTTCAGACCATGACTTAAATCTTTGTTAATGGATGAAAGGTGAGGTGATGTAGGGTTTAAATATGTCTTTAAGTAGTTATAAAATGGCAAGAATGTAGAATACTAAGCACATGCATATAACATACCCACATTCATTTCTAATGTTTTATAAGCCCCGGACAAAGTAAAAAAAGAACCTCCATTTTACTTCTTTTTGCTCTTTATGACTGTCAAGAATGAGTCTTCATAGAAAATAAAATAAGACAAAATAGGGCAAGATAAGAGTAGACCTTAAGCAGGTGCCCTTCCTACCCTTGCTTAAGGCCGGACCTGATCATACTCGTTTTAATACTACATTATAATTAGAGCAACTAAAATTTTATAAAGCCAGCAAAGTCTACCCATTAGGGTTTTGACATGCCATGCAATATATTGAGACATTCAAATTGCAATTGAAGACCAAAAACGATTCCGTATTTGTGCAAGTATTACTATATAACAAGTTGGCTATTTAAAATAAATAAAAGAATATAAATAACACTACAGAAAAGGACACACTCTCATATTCCTTTCCTTTGAACTGGAATCTTTTACCACATAAACTAATAGTAATAAACTGGGAAAGCATTTAACAGACACAAAAAGAAACAATATCCTCTCCTTCCCACATGTGTCTCCAACTATTGCTCCTCCTTTTTATGCCCTTCTTCACTCTCTTCTTTATTCCTCAAAACCCAATAGAAAAACATAAAGAAAGAAGAAGAACTGCACAATCCTCACCAGCTTTTTCATGTCTGTTATGCCCCACCAATTCTATTCTTTTCTTAACTGTAACATAACATTTAATCAACGGTTAAGATATCATAATCAAGGGCTAGATCTTACTTGACCCCAACCCAATGCTTATTATCAACCCACTCACCATGTGCTGGGTTTAAATATTACAATCCATCAGTCTTCGGCAGTTTTCAGAAATTTTAAAGGGAAGGGTATGTAGAATAGAAGCCTCTCACAAATAACAACCAAGAAAGTTTGTGAATTTCTTATAATAATAACATAAATTAAAAGGTTGAGACATAAAGCTGGCTTGTCAGCCAACCTAACCATATAAGAAAAACTTCCCCAAAGAACAAGAAAAAATGATAGAAACAACAGAACAAGCAGACTTGTAAAAACTATAAACAATGCCACAAGTGAGGAGTACTTTGTTCTTCATCATAAACAGTCTCTAAGAGGAAAAAATGTAGTCTTGCAATTATGGTTTAGTTAGTACCTGATAAATCATCAGATGTATATAATAATATCTATAAATTATATGTTTCGAATAAATCATTTAAGCTTTTGTCCCCTTGTATGTTTTTAAGTGAAAAACCTTGTTTTACTGTTTGGGAGTCTTTTGTGTTGGATATTGAGGAAATAACTAATATATTACAGTGTTAGCCTAACCGTTAGGATGACATAGGTGCATCATGAACCCACTTGAACGGCGCAGAAACCATAAGAGTCAGAGGGAGGAGGGACTTGAGAGAATGGTCCCCAACAACATTTGCACCAAATGAAGAGAAAGACAAAGGATGTAGGCAATGTCTTCGAAAACCCTACATTACATAGAAGGGTAAAAGCCAACCACTTTCTAGGAAGTGGCAAAGTGAAGGTTATGGGCTCAACAAAAACCATTTGGTAAATGGTAACACTGGTTATAAAGTTAGAATCTTTTTATCCTTAACTGGCTTGGCTTGGGGACTTGTGAGTGAAAAATGATTCGGAGGTCGAGAACTGTATAAGACGTTTTATGGTCTCCAGCATATCAATCAATCAGTTATAAGACATTTGTTGGAACTTTAAAATGTCTTTAAAGATTCTTTTCTTTTTTCTAAAATGCAAATGCAAGAAGGGAAGAGCTTCTTTACCTTAGGAAAAATTCCATACATGTGATGTTCAGACATATATTGTGGAATGCTACAGAGAATTTTTGCGTTATGGGATCATTCCTTGTATTCTGAAGTCTGAACTGGCCCGACCGTCTTTGTTAATAGGGTGGGGAAAAGCTTTTCTCACCTTTTTCCCAGAGGTGGTTGGGGTAATTTCAGGTTCATACAAACCTCCAAGCAGCAGCCTCATTGTCGAAGAGAGTAAAGAAAATGACTTGTCAAACCCTTGTCTGAGATCATGAGACATAATTTTTGCATTTTGCAGCCCATCAACGTCAGTTGATTCACACTATGTTCGAGCTCGGAAATGTTATGTCCTTAGAGCTACGGCTTTTGAGCTCATACTTCACTCACACATTGTACCATTGCAGTAAATTTCCCTGATGAAACTTTCAATATTTAATACACATTTAAAATTAGCAAAATTAAATTTTATTTATAAAAATAATATTATTCGCATTCCAATCCAATTCAACGTAACAATAAGGTCTTGTTTGAATAACTAAGAAATTGGAATAAAAAATGAGAATTAGAACGAGAATGACAAGCAATATAAATAAAATTACTAATTATACATATTTGCTATTTAGTGTGAGATTAAACAAAGTTAATAATTATGTTAATATTTAGTATTTAATATTATAATGATAAAGAGAATTTTTAATTCATATTTAATTATTATATCAGTTATTTTGTAAATATAATATTTTAAATTTTATAAATAACTAATAAATTTTGTTCAATGATCTATAAAATTATTAATTTTTAAATAATTATAAATAATTTTATGATAACAATAAAAGTAAGAAATAAAATAATACAACTGTTCAAGAAATTAATATAAGAAGATGTAATATGTAATTTTAACGATAATACATCTTGAAAGTAACTTAATAATATCCTCATAATATTTCTTATTTTTTATTCCTAATATTTGATTCCCAGACTCTCATAAGAATAAAAATTTATGATTATTTAGAATTCATTCTAATTTTATCATTTCTTGTTTTATATAACTAAAAATTAAAACGTAAGGATTAAATATTGCATTTCCATTTCTACCTTCTTATTATTGGTTACCAAGAACTAAATTTCCTTTGGTCTAATTTATTAAAAGCCAAGTCGTTAGAGTATCCCATATTGATCAAATTTGAAATATTAAAGAGTTTATAAGTGGTAAGAGTCAACTATTTAAATAACTAGTTCTAGTCATTTTAACAATAGTTGACCCAAGCCTAATTGTTGTTAGTGGACCCCATACTCTGTCCATATTAAAAATTCTAATATGATACCAGAGCAGGTTTGGCTTGGATTATTAATTTTTCGGTTGTTTGTTTGGATGTCCAGTCCCAGAGGCCTGGTCCGGTTACCACTGCATTTATTTCAAGTGACAACTGAATGTCTAGTCCTATTGCACTTAAGAAGGAGTGTTAGAGCAAATATGAAAATGTTAAAAGGTTTATAAATGGTAAATGTCAACTATCTAAATGACTAGTTCTAGTCATTTTGATAATAATTGGCCCAAGTCTAATTATTATTAGCAAACTCTACACTCACATCGTATTAAAAAATCTAATAACGGAACCTTAAAGAACAAAATGCCGCATGGGCCCGTTCTGTATACCTCCTTCGATCGATAGACAAGGGGCCTCGAGTTTCTGGAGGGGTATCTCGGCTAATTGGCGCTTCGTGCGCCAAGGCATCCGTTGGCAATTGGGCAACGGGCGTCATATATCATTCTGGACAGATAATTGGCTGACAGAGTGGGGTCCTCTTATTGCTGTGGCAATCACCCCGGTCCCTGAAAACCTTCTGTTCACTAAAATCGCGGATCTAATCAATGCAGATGGAACCTAGCAATGGAATTTATTCCAACCCTACCTCCCGATCACGGTTTGCATGGACATTGCAGCGACCTCCCTCAATCCCGTGGATCCCGGGGACGACACCATGAGATGGGCTCACGTTGCACATGGGAAGGTTACGACGGCTTTCGCCTAAGAGTTAATTGAAGGACTTTCCCAGGATAGTTCTTCGGTTCTCTGGGACCTTATTTGGAAATGAGGGGGGGCCTCAGAGGATCCGCTCCTTTCTTTGGTTAATAACCAAGAACAAACTCCTGACTAATCAGCAACGGGTAGCACGTCACAATGCAACAGACAGCAGTTGCCACATTTGTGTCCAGGACGAGTCCACTCTTCACGCCATCAGGGATTACCCGAGAGTGTGCGCCTTCTGGCGCACATTTCCCTCGAAAGTAGTCACAGCAGAGTTTTTCTGATCGGACATGGAGAGCTGGGTACAATCCAATCTTCTGCACCAATCTCAGGATACGCACGGGGATTGGGCTACTCTATTTGGTGTCGCCTGTTGGATGCTTTGGCATTGGCGCAACAAAAGTCTCTTTGAAGCCGACTTCGTTTGGCCAGAGGATGGGGCTAGAGCAATGAAGGAGTTTGTGAAATGGATAGTCAAGGCGAGGACAGTTGAGAGTGGCGTTATTTCGGCTCAGAGTTTACCGGGGGGTAGTCCAGTGGGGTGGTCTAAGCCATCGGAAAACTGGGTTAAGTTGAACACCGACAGAGCAGTCAAGCCGACATCGGCTGCGGTCGCATCTGGTGGTTTAATTCGCGACTGGCACGGACAATGGTGTGGAGGGTTTCTACATCGAATTGGCAGAAGCTCGCCCCTTATGGCAGAACTCTGGGAGGTCCACTCGGGCCTCACCCTCGCTTAGGCAATGGGGTATCGCCGGATTTTGCCCGAAGTGGATTCCTTAGAAGTTCTTAACCTTCTATCCTCTTCCATTATAGGCATTGACGATAATAATTTTTTGTGGGCAGGTACTCGCGGCTTACTCCTACTTGATTGGGAGGTGCAACTTCAGCACGTACATCGAGAAGGGAACCAGTATGCCGATACCCTGGCTGCTCTAGCCGCCCTCACAAGTCCAGGCTTACACATCCTTCAGGAGCCTCCGATACCAGTTCTCAAATCCTTTCATAGGGACAAATACGGGCGGTGTACCACCGAGCTAGGCGATAGTTTTTTTTTTCTTAGGTTGTGAATTCTCTTGTAAGCAAAAAAAAAAAAAAAGAACAAAATGACTATTCATTAGTATTTAATGATTTCTTGGCATGTAAGCCCAAAATAATTTTCTAAATATCGCATTTTAGCGTAATTTTTATATTTTCGAAAGATTTTGAAACATAAATTTTTTACTAATGTCATTGTTATTATTACTAAACCAATAAAAACATCGAATACAAGTTTCGGTGTTATAAAATAATTAGAGATAATAATGGAAGAGGTCAAAATACTCTAATCATTTACCTTTTCATCTGGTCTTGATAACTCCATCACTAACATTCCCATTCTCTGATATCTCTCTCCACGCCCGCCATCATCATTCTTCTTCTGCTCCTCCACCTTTCCCTTGCAGAACCCAATTCCGGAACTTTATTGTTTAGATGGAACCCCTTTTGGTAATTTCATTAAGAAGGAAAAGAGTTGCACACTGATCTAACGTCAGCACGACAGCAACCCGCACTAACCAAGAACTCCTTTTTGTAATAAAAGAAACGGAACCGAAATAACTTCTCGTATCTCAATTCCGTAGTGGCAGTCGGCGTAATTCTCTTAAACTCAAAGCCCTTTCCCCCAAACCAAATTTCGGACTGCCCCACTTTTCTCAGCTGAAGCTGCTTTTGTATGTGTTCTAAAGAGAAGAGTCGCACTTTAAAAACACGAAAGGAAAAAGGAGCAGAAGACTCACTCAAACAGAGACACAGAGCTAAAGCACCTTCACTTGCTGCCCATCTTCAAAGCTCAAAGTTTCGCCACTTCTAGTGCAAATTACCATTAACAACAAAACAACAAGAACAACCATCAAACCCATTTCTATTAGCTCTTCCTTGACTAAAGCTTGTTTCTTTCTGTTCGTCTGTCTGTTCTGTTTTGGGTAATCTGAAAATGGAGCTAATCATGGTCAGCTTCAAGTTAGAGCCTTGTGGAATCATCTAGCTAATTAAACAACACTATTGCTACTGCTGTTACTACTCTTCACTTGTCGTCTGCTTGTGTCTGACTTTTGCTTTGGTTGGGGGGGAGGTGGGGATGGGTTGCCGGAAGAGGATGTTGACCGTCGAAAACTTGGATCCAGACAGGAAGAGAAGCGGCGGTCTTAGGACAAAGCAGGCCGGGAGAGGGTCATGTCGCGGAAGTTAGCGTGTGAACCCACTTGGAAATGTGCAGCAGAGTCTTTTTGACCTGGACTCGTGTGTTGTTGTTGGTGCATGTTTGTTAGAATTTAGTATTTTGTTCTTGTTATTTGATTGAAGGTGATCCGTAATGAGTAATTTATTGAGAGAACTCTTGAGGAAGTTCTGTGGTGTTAACCAGTGGTGTTATTCCGTGTTTTGGAAGATCGGTTGCCAGAATCCCAAGTAACTTCTCTTCTACATCATCTTCAACATCGTTGTTTCCTTCCTTTCCTTTACAAAATTTTTGCATTTTCTTGCTTGGAAATGTATGCAGCCTGGCTAAAGTGGGCTGCCGCTACTTTGAATATTTAGTTTGAGGTGTTGTTTTCTAGTTTCTCTCAAGAAGGTTCTGTTAGTTGACCGGAAAATGAAGGGAAAAGTAAACTAAAGAAAATGACGTTTTATTCTATGGGGGGTTACTTTTGTTTTTGTGCTTTTAGGAGCTGGAATCTCCAGGAACACAGCCAAATTTGTTTTCTCTAACTGCTGAAATACCCTAATTCTTAGGTTTTCGTTTCAAATTACTTCTATTCTCATTTCTTTTTTATTATTGGATGCTGATTTGAAGAAAAAGTTTGCCTTTTTTTTACTTGGTTTTGTGGAGGGCTATTTTTCTTGAATGGGGCAAACCATCTGTCCTCGTCACATTCTCTGCATTTTCTTGGCGAAGCAGATGGAAGAGAGTGGAGTTGGGGTTAGGGTTAGTTTGGTCCATGAATGGCAGATTAGGACCTCATTGGGGATTGTTTGTCTTTTGTATGATTTGTTATCAGGTAGACCTTTTATTCTTGTTTTTGGAACCTTGTATTGTGGTTCTTTGTGCTTTGTCTTTAGGAATCTTAGTAGAAAGTTGATGCATGTGTTTGACTCAACTATCTCTGTTTTGGACCTTTTTTTGGGTCTCAAGCCTACTGATTCGGAGTTTGTCCTTTTTCATTTGATTCTATTCCATCTTGTTCTCTCGATTCTTAGGATAAAGGAGAATTTGGGCTTTGTACGTTATTTGAAGATTCTGCTGATATGTTCCTTTTTTTTGTATTCTCTGTTTTGCTTCTGCAATTTCTATTGCATAACTGAAGGAAAAAAAGAATTAGTTTAGAACATGGGCATCAAAGTTTTGTGTTCTTTTACTGGCCCTTTTCTTATCATAAAATTCTTTTGTGCCTCCAGTAGGATACAGAAATACTTGTTCTTTTTAATCCTTGCACTTCTATTAGTTTTTGGATTTTTCAAACTCGTTCTGTAAATGCACGTAATAGTCCAATATGTAATTTTGAATTTGCAGGTTGTTGATTTGGGAAGAATGCTACTACACACCAACCTCAAGTTCGATTCCTCCAGTCAACTGTGGGAATGAGAACTCGGGACTGCATTTCACGGAACAAGGATACTGGAGTTCTGATACTCATTTCCCAAATCGTTGTTTTCAAGCGAAGGATGCGGTCCATGTGCTTATTAACAAAATGATGCTAAATTATCAAGTCAATGTAGTTGGCGAAGGGTATTTCCCTTTTGCAACTTCTTGTTGGTTACTTTATTTTTGAGCTTTATGTCATTAGTTCTTTCCTTTTTGTATCTTAAGTTCATGAACTCTGCGTTTTTCTTGTTTCCAGAATAGTTGGACGAGCTGCATTTACAGGGAAACATTATTGGATCCTTGCAAACAAGGACATTGGAAATGTCCATCCACCAGAGGTATCCTAACCGACTCTTGGCCAGAAGCCCATAATTGTTAAAAATATTGACACATTCAGAGAACTTATTGGACGATAAATTTTGGCTTGTTGAGTCTGTTGAAAATGCAATCCTCTTTATTTGCCTGCTTTCAATTGTAGTATGACAAATATTTATCACCTGTGTAAGAAAGGATTCATCCTCTAAAACCCTGATTTGGTTGTTTTCAAATAATTGCACTGCATTATGAATTTAATGCAAGGATGGGCATTTACATTTGAAATAAAAACATATTTCTTATTTATAAGTGCCTTCGACCCTTCTTACTAGTGAATATCTGTATGCTTTATATAACTTCCAATATCTGCTGTTTATTTTAGGTATTGAATGAGCTACATGACCAATTTTCAGCAGGCATGCAGGTTTGATAGCTTTCCATTTGTGTCTTTTTCATATATTCCTAACTTGCTATTTGATATAGCATCTTTGTTGCAGACGGTTGCAGTTATTCCTGTTTTTCCTCATGGTGTTGTTCAACTTGGTTCTTTGTTGGCTGTAAGTATATTTTCCTATGTTTCTCAAAATGTTAAGGACATATTGCATTTTGTACGCCTTGTCAATAGCTGGTTTGAGAGTTCCAATCACATTGTTTTTGTTTTTCTATCATTGTTCTTATAAAGGATCCTGGATTCAAGTTAAAAAGTGTTAGTCTGAAAGTGTTATGTTAAGCATTTTAGTCTTTGGATTTGCTTTCATTCTATGGTGTATATACATGCCTACCTATGAAGTCTTTCCGACTAAGTCAATGCTTTCTGCTTTGGTTGGCCTATTCAGTTACA